>JAODVQ020472937.1:0-10316 GCA_025400075.2 Phenganax stokvisi
CCTCCTCCTCCTCCCCCTCCTCCTACTCCTCCTCCTTCTCCTATTCCTACTTTTCTACCTCCAAAAGTTTTCACAAAGTGTTTGCTGTGCGGTATTTCACGGCAGTTTTTAGTTATAAGGTATATCATAGATTCTTCTACACTCTCTCCATTCAGTTTGTGTATTTGCCACTTGGCCTGTTCCTACCTCCATCACTCTACTTCACTCACAAACAATTCAACCTCCTCTATCAGTTCTGGATTCACACTGAGGTATATATACATATGCAGTGAAACCTCCGAACAATGGACACTTTTGGACCAACAGTTGTGTCTTTTGTAGAATGGTTGTCCCTATCTCGGAGGTCGAATAATACACAAATTATTAGCAAGGAGTGGAAGCAGTGTCCATAATAGAAAGGCTGTCCCTATTTTGGAGGTTCCACTATATGAGTTAGTCTGATGTTTGTCATGTGATGTCATGGCTGGATCATGTGATAATCAGGTGGTGGATAGATTGGGAGTGTTGGAGTTAGTGCTGAATACTCCGTCACATCATCGTGTTCATCACGGCCGCAATCCTTACTGCATTGACTGCAACTATGGTATGTTTGTTCGTTGTTAAATTTTTTCCCTAGCCAAGGTTCTACTGTGCTTTTACTTATCAAAACTACCTACACTGGTTGGCAGCGGTTGGCTAAAACAACCACTCGAGATTTTAGCTGCCAACTACAGACTTGATTTTACAATGTCTCTAAGTGTCTATGTGTGTGTACTAAAAGAACTCGAGAAATTTACTTGTAAACTAAGCTTTAGTTTCCTCCTCTTCCTTCTCCTCCTCCTCCTCCACAACCTCCACCCTCTCTCCAACTGTAGCTGGGGTCTTGATAATATGGGACAGAATGTTTGGAACATTTCAACCTGAAAAACCGGAGGAGAAAGTTATATATGGACTGGTACATCCTCTCTCAACCTGGGACCCCTTCTGGGCACAGGTCTGTGTGTGTCAATAATATATAGCCAGACACTTTCATTAAAACTCTCAAATTTCATGAATTTCATAAATTTTAGAATACGTGGCATCCAAATTTTTTAATGCAAGATTTCTATTCAACTCTATAAACCCACACCTAATATAAGAGTGCAACCTCTCAATTTACAAAAATTTTGGTTGCAAAACACTCCAGAAAAGACTTTTGCCACGAAATAGTCATGAATAAATATAACTATGAGCCTCAGAAATAATTATTTATTCCATTGTATTTAAGGTTCATCATTATGTGTATATCGTAAAAAGACTGTTGTGGGGAGAAGAGGGAGAAGGCATTTTTTTCAAACTTCAGTTTCTTTTCAAAGGTCCGGGCTGGTCTCCTGGGAAACCACGTCTCGGTCTCCGTAGCGATATCCCAGAGGTCAGAGTTTAATCTCTAATAAGGTTACTCCAAATACCGGTTTGACAGGTTTCGCCAGACAAGAAGCCGTACAACAGAATGGTGCCGCTCTGGCTGAAGTTTTATGTGGCTCTTCATTTCTTTATCATTCTGATTGTTGCCAGGGTTATTGGTGAAATTCATCATGTGAGTAGCCCCGCCCCCTTATATCATTCTCCGTGACTCCATTATTCCATGATTCATTATTCCACACTCCATTCCAGGACCTACCATTCTATCATAAACTGATCCTGGTCTCCTACTGTTTCTTCTCACTCACTTGTCTTGGGCTCATCCTCGATCACAGCCCAAAGGTCGTTACTATGGAAACAGCCCGCCTTGCTCTCTTACTTGTCGCACTCTTCAAGAATTCCTCCATTTTTATTGGTCAGTTTAAGTGGGTGTGGTCTTTTACTACCTCTTGTTACTATTTTAAGAGCTTCTACCATTGTGTCATTACTATAAGGTCTTTCTTACTATTTTTAGAACTACCATTATGTCACTGTTTTGTTACTATATATAGGAGCTTCACAGGTTTCGTTTGTATTCTCCTATCCAATTGTTCTCGTGGTTCCCGTGGCTACATCTCTGTTGCTATGGATATACAAATTTGTATCAAACCATGCCCACACCACACCCAAAACTGCTAAAGCAGAATAATGCCGTACTATTTTATAGCGAACTAACCCCCCTGCCCATGGCATTGATTTTTTTTCATCAGCAGCTGTCATATTTTTGTTGTTGTGTATTTACCCATCACAAAATTTGTAAGTTTTGTCAAATTTTTAGTGGCCGCATTATTATAATGGCCCGTATAAATTTTTAAGAGTGTGTTGTGTAAATTTTTTGCAGTAATTAGATGAAGTGTGAACGGACAACACTAAAAATTTTTTGATGATCAGTTAATGTCTTAATTGTGCACTGTATAATATGGCAATAATGCATACACATGGAACACATAATCCAGCAGTCACATGACAGGTCACATGAGACTCATATGACACACAGCGACATCACAGATAGTGGGGGGTACCGGTTCGTTGCTATAGTAACAGAGAAATCAGAAGAACGTCTTAAATTTTGCGGCTCCAAATAATGACGGGGGATGTTGTTATAGATGAAGAGTATTAATTCTTTGGCTAATGAAGAAATGGGAGAAGTAGATGAACGAGCTGAGAGAGGGAGAGAGATAGAGAGAGAGGTTACTGCAGACATCCAGAATAAGATGGGTGAAGTCTTGGAATTGGTAGGTGGGCGTGGCTTTTAGCAGGCAGGGCCTGAAATTATCTCAAGTCTTTTTGGTTAATCTCAACACAATGGATCCAGGTGTGGCAGACGGTCGAGTGGCGGGCACTATTTGGGGATTGATGGCCCATTCGGAGGGGCTGATTGGATGTTCACCAACTAGAGGAGTTATGGGAGAGGAAGTGGGTGTGGCCATTGCGGATGATGCAGTTGGGGTTGCCGGTAGCGACGGTGTTAGTGGACGAGAGAGAAGAGGTGAAGGGGATGGTGAAGGATGAAGCGGAATTGGAAGAGGAAGAGGAGGAGGAGGAGGAGGATTTGTGAGTGCATCAACATCAGATCCTTGAAGTGGAAATGACCGAGGGGGCCAGCAGAGAATGGGAACGTGATGAGCCGGGGGGTCTGATGGCGATATGGGGAACGTCGCACGCCGAGCCTTACCGAGAGGCCAGGGGGAGGAGTTGTGGATGGAGTCTGGTGTCGTGGAGAGAGAAGAGGGGCGCGTCCTCTTCCGATGACTTCCAGTGATGAAATTCATAAACCTCTTCTTTTCAACACCTTCAAATTTTTCATGCCTCGACCTGAAGGCCTCATCACTCATATCCTATTTATAGTAATTATGATTTAATTATGACGTAATTAAGTATGAAATCACACAGTTTATATACTCACTTCTTGGTGATCCGTTGTTGGTTGAGTTTCGCTGAGGGTGTGGCTTGTAGGGGGCGTGGCTTCGGCTTCTCTCCATCCCGGCGTTAGTACTTCCTTGTACTCCAACTTCTCAAGCCTATGAAACATACAATGGAATGATACTGATCATTCACTAGTTCTCGTAAACATGAAAGTTTCAGAAAATGCAAAAAAATTTACATGCATTGATCAGGCATGTGTGTATTGGAATAAGGGGTGTAGGTATAATTTTATGAAAGCTGAATGTAGTACAAAATGACATACAATCATTTAATTTGTTTGGTTGGGTTTGTTCTAATGTCTACAATTACTATGTCTGTTACATACCTTGTAGATGCAGCCACTGAGTAAGGAATAACAATGTTGTCAATATCATACGATGGTGTTTGACTCAAAAGTCTCTTCTTCCTGGGGAGTGAGCCTAGAGAGGACAGAGAGGGGAGCGAGGAGGAGGATGAGGGAGTGCAGTTGGAGAAGTGCGGCGGAGGAGGGACAGGTGTTGACGACCGAGAGAGAGTGGGAGATTGAATTGAATGCTCGTGGTACACTTTTTTAGAACCAGCTTTAGTTTGGAGGAGGATGAGGAGGTTGTGGAGGAGGAGGAGGAGGAAGAGGAGGAAAATAATAAAAAGTTCAATAAATAGTTGTATACTTACTTTCATACTCAGAAGCATCAACCAGTCCCGGACTGGGAGAGAACGTACGAACCCAATCTGTATAGCCAAACAAAGCACACGGGGCTTAAATTCAATTCATGACAAAGTTTAAATTTGATTCACGACAGTGGACAGTTTGCATGATGCAATCACACCAGAGGATGTGATTGATATGAATAACAGCTAGTTAATAAGGAAAGGTCAAAATTGGGCGGACCATTTACTTGTGGGAACAAGTTACAGTGGAACCTCTCTAATATGGACACCTCAATTAAATACACCTCTCAAACAGGACAATTCTTCAAATATTACATTTTCCTTACTAACTCAATTCAAAATATCAATATACTATATACAGCTCATTTTTGTCCTTTGTAGAGAGGTTCTACTGATAGCAATGTCCTAATTTGAGAGGTTCTGCTCTAGTATATAACTCACTGGATCTTTGACTTGATGTGTTTAGCCTCTGACGCCTAGAAAAGGAGGAGGAGGAGAGTGAGGAGGAGAAGGAGGAGGAGAAGGAGGTGGAGAAGGAGGTGGAGAAGGAGGAGGAGGAGAAGGAGGAGGATGAGGAGAATGAGGGGTTGCCTAAAAATCCAATATTTTACCTTTTCTGTTGTGGTAGAGATGCATACGGATGGTCTCTGAGAACATGACGTAATCCCTCGTCAAGCCATACCCATGATGGTATATCTCTCGGCAACACTGGCTTGGGGGCGTGGCTCTTCTTCTTTTGACGGAGTTTAACAACCGATCTTCTTGGCTTCTTCATTAGGGAGCTAAGGCCATGTGGACATGTTTTAATTAGGAGATTACAAATATTACAATAAGTATGGAGTTAATGTTAGTGTCCTAAGCATGAAAGGAGAGAGCTGGAAAGAGGGAGGCTGCAATGGTTGGCAATAGCATAACAACTGCTGGCCAAACTGTTCAATCACGCCATCACCTACACAATCGCCATGGCGGTAACTTCACAGCAAACAGAGCATGAATCCAATTGACAAAATGACAATTTCATACGATGAACCATCATTACACAATACGTTACCACTACAACAGCATAACTAAATGTTACCATGGTAACGACGGCATAACTAAACGTTACCACGGCAACAGTATGACAATGTGACTCACCGGGTACGTGCGGAAGTGAAGCCGGTAGCGTCATCAATGATAAAAGACATGTTATTGAAGGGAGTAGGGGAGAGTAGATCCTTCACCTGGCATTACATAAATAAATACCCAATAAAAATTCTTCTATTATGGGACAAAGACTCCATAAAACCCTACTAAAGTAACATTTGAGAGGTATGAAGGAGCACGTGGAACCCCATATCATTGGGGGGCTGGCTTATAGCAAGGGGGGCTGAGTTTACTCTGATATATGAGGAATCTAGCAATAACAATAACAGGTGGTAAAATTACTATCAGTGATTATAGTACATTCCAGGTCTCATTCCGGTACTGGAATGGGACTCTGACCTGGATTGGTCCACTGAGAATGCCGTCTGGTATCAACAAATGAGGTATTGATGAGGGGGTGTGGTTTGTGCCGTTGGTGACCTTCGACCTTTCTGTCACGTGACCCCAGAGTTGAGTGGGGCTGGTGATGGAGCGGGTGGCGGTGACGGTAGTGGTAGTGGATTCGGAAGTGGCAGGAGAGAGGAGGAACTGTTCCGGTTTCGGTCGAGACTGAGCCGTGGTGTCTAACTCTACTAGTTGTCGGTTTATTCCGAGGATCTGATGACGAAGTAGTGCCCACTGAGACCCAATTGGAGCACGAGCATGTTCCCACCTCCTACAGATCTCCTGTAATCTAAATGAGGAGATAGAAGAGACTATTGCCCTGTACAATGATGGACTTTTATATTCGTAGTGAAAGCTGCAAGATCTGTTGATTTGTTTATCTCTGTATACTTTTCATAATAAAAATGCACGGAACACAAGACATTGTAATATGGTGCATCTGGGCTTCGTAGGCCCAGTGAGCACAGCACAGGTGACGGAAACCTACAAGTCGGGCATAAAAACTAAAGGAATTAGTGTATCAGCAATCGAGAGAAATAAATAGAAAAAGAGAGAGGATTGGAGAGAGAGGGAAAGGTGATATTCATCAACATTCCTAAGACACCATTACAGACAAATCAACAACAACTACAACAACACAAACATGTACCTATTAACAATAGATAACAATGCAATTCTACACGACATCATTAATAACCCACATTACATCGTAGGTATACGGCAATCCTTTATTGCAACAGAATTATATCTCATGACAGAGAGCCAGCCAATCTATATACATTCTCTATAATATAACTCTTTCTTCTTGTGCCTGATACGCAGGTTTCCAGTCTCTGTGACACACTGGGCCTACAAAGCCCAGGTACAAACTATAGCGCAACAGTGGCCACGATACAGATGTTCCATGCCTCATAGATGCCAATACTTTTCTCTCTCACTCTAGCCCCAAGTATAATATAAATACATGTATGTACTATTGATAGTACAATAATTATATGCTATAATGATACAGGTATACGCTGCCCCATGTGCCAATGGCTTCACAAATTAGTCAGAAACTACAAACTCATTTAAAAATCACTCGCAGCACCAAAAAAGGTCTAATCTAAAATCTAGCCATGTCACAACTCGGTACGTAGAAACAGTAATCTGAATGGCTGGGAGAGTTGTATTACGTAACTTGGTGCCATGCCAAACTTCAATAAGACACACAAATTAACAATTACGCCATCACACTTCAGGACAGCACCTTCAGGACGGCAGTTTCAGGACAGCATTCTCAGTACACATACATACATAGCTACTCATGCTGACTGCTAAATACTGTAAACACTGTTATGTCCTATATTGCTATTATTGCTGGTTTGTGTGTAATGTATTCATCATCCCCAGTAGAAACAAGGGGGTGTTATGCAACCAATAAAGGACCCCTTGTCACCCATAAAACCCTCTATAAGGCATATTACCACTAATAATGTTAGGCCAAATGCAAGAACACAGGAATGCCAGGAGTATAAAGGATATATATATGGGTAAGTATAAAGGCTATAAAGGTATTATTGAGAAAGGTGTTTTCTTAGGGAATATTGTTGAGGGATTGCATCAGTGTGTGTGTTGTATTTGTATAGGGGGAGGGGAGAGAGATTTGAGGCTGCTCATTGTGAAATTGATGCTTTTCACCAAATTGGCTAGTGGTCACATTTTAACCCACTAACTCACTCAGCATCACAAAGTACATACATATGTAACATACTGTTATATAGGGAGGGAGAGTAGTGAAAGAGTGTGTTTGTTAGTGTGTGAGTGTGTGAGGATAAGGGGGGAGGTCAGATAATTATATATACCTCTTTTGTAATGGTCCAGTAAACTCCGCTTCTCCCTCCTCATCACTCGAAGTATCGGTCATTTCTCCATCTCCGACTCCTCCTCCTACTCCTGTTCCTCCAGACACTGCTCTCAGTTGCTGCCGCCATCTCTCCACAACTTCACTGCGACCGTCTCGAATTGACAATTTCCAATCACTCTTGTCTGCTGATTGAGCTTGACACCAAAAATCAACATTTGACGCAACTCTGTCCAACGGTGAACCAACTCTCAAATCGGTCGATTGATCAAAAGAAGCATCGCTCACTACATCGATTGTTTCTTGAGTATTAATTACCATTTTTTCATTTGGTTTTTCGATGGGAGGTCCAAATTTCAGACTGCGGGCGACCCCTGTGGTCGGGCGATGGATGTCTTCAATTGCTCCATCCACCTGCATCGGAATTGAGTCGGTGGACGGTCGGACATAAACTTCTTCTCTCTCTTGCCTCTCTTTCTCGTTGCCAGGTGAACATGTTGATATGTAACCCAGTTGAGACTGGATGTGTTGCACAACCCCCCTACTCTGGCGTCCTCTCACTCGACCGTGGAGTTGCGCAAGGCGGTCGTCAAGACTACGCTGTCGATGAAGAGCCTTCTCAACTCTAGAAGTGAGGATGGAAGAGGTGTAAGTTAGAGCGGCTTGCGGACAGAGAGTAGTTTCTTCTTCCCTTGAAGTTTCACTACATGATGCCATCTCCCCGCTACCAGTCGGCTGAGCCTGTGTCCTAATGGAATTCCGGACAACCTCGGGAGTGTCTAGTGGAACTGTTGTCTGGATGTTGTTTTCAGAATGGTGATGACAGTTACGAGGGGCGGGAGCCGCCGCCGTGGCTGTCGCCAGTGAAGGCGGCCGCGGCGCGGTGAAAGAAGATATTGGCTGTTTAGCTTTGACGAGGACGAGGTGTGGGAGGCTGCCATTTTGGAGCGTCTTTCCGACGGCTTTGGGCCTTGTGTTCGCGGCGGCGCTAGCTGACGGGTCCTTCCCGCGTACAACATGCGGCGAGTGAGCCACGCTCACCATCGCTCTCTTCCCGCCGCCTTCTTCTTGGGACTCCACCGGCTCGCTGGGATACTGCGAAGGCATACGAGGTAATTAAACTGAGCCAGAGAGACGTTTCTCGCCTCGCATAGCTCCTTTAACTCGACCGTCTCTTTTCTTCGCTTCTTCGCTCTCTCTCCGCTCGCGCTCCCCACACGCATCCGACGAAAAACGGAAAGGTTGCCTTTTGCTTCTTATTCACAGTACGAAGTTATATTTGGCTGTGTCAGATACGGTCTCCTTCGGGAGCTACTTGGGTTTATAACGACACTGGCGGCTGCTGGTCTCTGGTAAAAGACGGTCCTCAAACTCGCAGCCGGCAATCCACACCGGCCGTTCTGTCCGCACGACTATTTTCTCTTCTCCTAAGACGGATCAGTACACGGGCGCAATCAACAACCATTTAGTTTACTCTACAAAGCGACAGAGAAGACTTCCTCTACTCATCTTCCCCGCCGGCCGCGAGCCATGTGCCTCTGCATGATTGCCGCGCCGGTAAATAACCCTCCATATTAGGAAGTCGAGGGAACCGGAAAATTTACGGAGACCCCGCGCGAGTTCAATCATGTGACCCTAAAATTACGTCATCACATGGTCACGGGATTGGTTCATGACGTCATCTTTATAAAACACACGGAGCTCTGCCTCTTTCATTATCTCTCCCAGCCCACCTTGCAAACGAGCGACTGCGAATTTTTCGTGGCTCAATAATTCGCAGAAATACAAAGAGGAGAGAAGGAGAAATGGCGGCTCAGTACCTACTGGCCGTACCTGCCAAATCCACGAAAAGCGTGGATTTCGGCGGGCCCTTCAACCGTTTCGTGGCCAACAACTACGATGAGCAGCCGAGTCGCTACCAGGACGCCATCTCAGAGTTCCAGGGACTCCGCGATGCCACAGTAGTCAAAACTCCCGACAGACACGAGACTGGACTTGACCTCATTACTCGGTGAGCTACCGGAGAAGATGAGGAATATGAAAAGAAACCGCCATTTTCACATCATTATCATCAATTTCATAGTTTACAAACCCGTAATATCCTGTTTATTGTCTCTGTCTCTCTCCCTCTGTGTGTAGGTACTATGACCAGTTGGTTGCCATAGACAACAAACTACCCATTGCAGAAGGACAGGTCAGAAGACTATGTAGAACAGCTAAATTTATGGATAAAAAATTAAGAGATTAATAGAGACAGAGAGAGAGAAGGGAGGGGCTTGAGGTGTTTTTTTCCTGCTATTTTTAATAAACTGGGCATGTGAGTCATTACCTCAGTTTAGGTGAAGATCACATGATTGCTAATTGACACTAAACTAATATGAACTTTTGTTGCAATTGTTAATTGTTCCAATTAATGCCCACTTTCTCTGAATAACAAACAGATTAGTGTGAAGCTTCACTGGACGGATGCCTTTGCCAGAGGAGGTCTGTTTGGAGGAAAGAAAGATGCTGGTACGTACATTAATTCCTCCTCTCAAATAGCCTGAGCTCTATTCTGATATGTTGTTTCTCTGGTTATGACAGCTCAGGTCTCTAGTGTCTACGAGAGGTGCTGTGTTCTCTTCAACATTGGAGCTCTACAGAGTCAGATTGCGAGATCTCAGAATTTTGAAAATGACGACGGACTCAAGAATGCTGCCAGGCACTTTCAGGCACGTATTGCAACCTTTCTCTCTCAATTCTTGAACTAAAGTCACTGAGAGGTCGTGCCTACTGGGCCCACAAAGCTTTTGTGCAGTGGTAACCACTAACACTTTGATGTCTATACCTCATAGAGCCCACTCATTGAACAGAGTCGGCAACTGTCAGCTGTGTATATTATTTTATGTATGCTGGCTCTCTCTCTCTCTCTCTCTCTCTCTCTCTCTCTCTCTCTCTCTCTCTCTCT
>JAODVQ020473044.1:0-10313 GCA_025400075.2 Phenganax stokvisi
TAGCAAAATGACTAGCGAAACGTCGAAAACGGATAGCGAATCGCCATTCGCCACCTGTTAATTCGAACCCTGTATGCAAAACTATCTTACTGATACATCTTGCCGCTTCACATTCACCCATTAGTTGATAAACCTTTTCATTTAAAGGGTGATGCTGGTCTGAAAGGTCCGGTTGGTTCGCAAGGCGAAATGGGAGCCAAGGTATGGATTTTGACTGTATATTTTAAGGAAATATTATTGATTTAATTTTTAGGAATTTAGTACATGTTACTGAAATACATGACGATTGAATAAGATATTATTTATGTATCGTATTTTTTCAGGGTGCCAAAGGTGCAAGTGGTGCAAATGGTGCTGATGGAGACCCTGTAAGTAACATATTAAAAACAATTATGTATAGCCAATCAACTAACACCTGCAACTTCAATGACAAGCTAAAAGGGATCTCAAAATTGTTATTAACTTTTAAATCTGTTCCATTCTGTACCTAATTCCCGCACTTCTTTAACAAAGAACAATCTGTTTAATTATCTAGGGAAAACCTGGTGAACCTGGTGGGAATGGTGATGTTGGTGATGTTGGACAACCTGTAAGCAGAAATACTTTGTGTGTTCTCAATGGAGTTTGCTCTAGAAGTACCTTAATGTTACAATTCTGGGTTTTACCATCACATGGATCTTGTCATTGTTATTCATGCAAGTGTCCTTCTTTCGATTTTTATA
The DNA here is from genome assembly GCA_025400075.2 of Phenganax stokvisi. Classification (NCBI taxonomy): domain Eukaryota; kingdom Metazoa; phylum Cnidaria; class Anthozoa; order Malacalcyonacea; family Clavulariidae; genus Phenganax; species Phenganax stokvisi. The sequence goes on from JAODVQ020473044.1 coordinate 723, forward strand.
GGGTGTACCAGGTTTAACTGGCCAATCTGGAATAAGGGGCGATACAGTAAGTAAATGTTTTTTATCTTAGTAGAGCAACTGTGAAACTATGGAAACAAAAATCCTGGAGCAGTACAAAACTACTGTACATAATATCAGCTCTAAATGGAAATTGTCGTCATCACTTGTCCAGAAACTGAGTTTGATTATTAGATCAATCCGTTCTGTGTGACTATCATCACTAAGTAGTGGGTACCGTAAATAATTGTCTAGATATTTACTTGTTTTAATTGTTTAGGGTGAATCAGGTGAACCTGGTGCTCATGGTCCTGATGGTCCTGCAGGACCTAAGGGTCGACAAGGTCCTCAAGGAAATCCTGGTGAAACTGGTATTACTGGCAGCGTTGGGCCTGAAGGTGAGGCTGGACCAAAAGGTGCACCTGGTATTCGTGGTGCTCAAGGGCCGCCAGGTCCTGCTGGACCCAAAGGAGACAAGGTACTATTTTAACAGCATTTGGTCAAATAAAAATATGTTTCACAAAGTAAAAATATTTTTGAACTAGAATTTGAAAACTGCTGGAGATTCCAAAAGTTCAAATCTCTTTTGATCTTTTCAGGGTCCAGGTGGTAAGCGTGGTGAACGAGGTTTCAAGGGACCTTTTGGAAGTCAAGTGAGTAGTACTTGTTCATTATCTTATATGATAGATTTTAGTCTAAGTTTTGGTATTTCTTGTGTTAACATGCTAATTGTTTGCATACTTAATGTAGATATTTTCTTTTTTAGGGTATGCCTGGTAAACCTGGTAATCCTGGAAAGGAAGGGCGAAGGGTAAGTTGAATATTAGGTGTACAGTAGTTTCAGTCTGTTTGTTTTAAATATACATTTGTTTTAATGTCATTTTTGGACAAGTAATGTTGGTTTTTGTTTTTATGTTTGTTAGGGAAAAGATGGTGAGCCTGGACCAGCCGGTCTTCCTGGTCAGAAAGGAGCAGCTGTAAGTAAATGCATCATATTTGCATTTTTCGGGATTTTCTTCTCAGCAGAACAAACATATGTAGATGCTTCATATTGCCCAATACTCTATGATTTTTAAAACTATGCATATTTTTGCAGGGTATTCCAGGTGTCCCTGGTAAAACTGGTAGACCTGGTCGAGCTGGAACACAAGTACGTTTTTTTGTCAGTGTAAATACCTTTGTTGTGTGTGTGACTGATGCAAATAATTTCTCACTCACTGCTGGGAGCTGCTGCAGCATCTCCTGCAAGCTTGACTTTAATTTACTTATGTTATCCATCCAATTACTTCATACATAGGTAACGCTCGCACAGTTATCTAAACGCATACTTTAATCAAACAAACTCGATGTCCACTGGACAGTCTCTAATAGAGGTGCTAGGGAGTGTGGATATCAAGCTGTGGAGAGCAACAAATAAAAATGTGCTTGGCATCCCCCACTGCCTGAAACACCTTAGTGTTTTATCAGGCTTGCAGGGGTGTGCCAGAAAACTTTTTCCTCTTTTGTTCCTCTGACAGCAGAAAATAATACTTATTGGTTCTCAAACGATCTTTGCATTATTGTGGAATTTTAGCACAGCAGTGTTTTTATGTAGGGACGTGCTGGAGCCACTGGTGAACAAGGTCCACAAGGTCCTGCTGGATTGAGGGTGATTAATATTCAAGTTGTTCACTTAAAAGAATGAAAGTTTTTGTTTCTGTCAGCAATGCACTCCAACTCTCAAACTAGTGGAAACTTTATTGAACATTTACATGCTCTTCTTAGGGTGAAAAAGGGCCTGCTGGTTTTGCTGGTATGACTGGTGAATCTGGTGATAAGGTATGGTTGAAATTACTTATTTGGTGTGCATTGTTTATATATGCAAAGGTTAAGAAATGACAGTTTATAGTTTATTTATTATAGTTTATAGTTTATATAGATAGTTACTTTGCAGCATATAAGCTGAATTATGTAACTATTTACAATGGTTTTTCTAATGTATACATTATGTATATGAATATGTATTACTTTAAACTGTCTATTTTTACAACATCAATTTTTAGTTTCCTAACTGTTTATCCTAGCACGCCCTGTCAACTAGGCGGTGAAAATGTTTTGTAAATTGCATGCTGTTATAATAACTATTTGTCTTTTGTGTTTTCTAGGGACCAAGAGGCGAGCCTGGGGCTCGTGGACCTCAGGGAAGAACTGGTGAAACGGTTAGCATTGCTACTATATGATTTTTCTTTGTTTATGAATGAATAGTGGTGAAGCTATTCTCTTTTTACTTATTGTCTTTTCAACTTGTAATAGTTGCGGTAAAAAGGAATTTAATAATTGTATATATGTGATTTAGGGACGAGATGGTCAAGAAGGATCAAGGGGTGATGCTGGAGCACAAGTAATAATTATTTGTAGCCTACTGTTGTTAGCTGTAGCATTGTTGAACTATGGCTTTGCTTTGTACACAGCTGTATTATAAATAATAGTGAAAATAAAACCAACTAATTGTTCTTAATTTTATTCAATGTAGGGTTTACCTGGTATGCCTGGTAAAGATGGTGCTGATGGTGCTGCTGGAGATCCTGTAAGTGTCACTTCATTGTTTTGTGTATAGTTTTTTATTACTATACCTGTATGCAATGACATTTGAGTTTTACTCATCATGTTGTCCTTAAATATTCTTTTTACTTTACTTGCCAGTTGTCTTTTTTTGTTTCATTGTTTTAAGGAGTTACAATTGCTGATGAAAAAAAGCTTTTATGCATTGAATAGAGCATATATGAACTTGTGGTCCTCACTTCTACAAATCGTTTCATGTAGGGTGTGGCAGGTAGAGATGGAAACCCTGGCTCCCCTGGTGAACGTGGTGAGAATGGTGAATCAGGAAACATTGGTTATCCTGGCCACAATGGACATCCTGTGAGTATACTTGGGTCTATTTGCTATAGCATATGTAATCATTTACTCTAATTTAAGATAAAAACTGAGTATTGAGAAAAATTATTACAAAACTTGTAGTCTGTATTTATCACCTTTGTGAGATAAATAAAGATGATATTTATATTCTAGCTCTCTAAATTTGTGTGTAGGGTGAACAAGGTGAACCAGGACCAGCTGGTGAGGCTGGAGATCCTGGACCAAAGGTATTTAATGAATTTTGTCTAAGTTATATAGCACTGCAAGGTGAGATTAAGCATTCTCTTTCTACATTATACTGGATTTAGTTGCAACAACTTTTGCTATAGGGCTCAACTGGTGAGGCTGGTGCACAGGGTGCCCCTGGTGAAGATGGTCGCAATGTATGTGTTGTTATATGCAGACAGTGTAATTATTTCAGTCACCTAACAGCAATTATGTAAGTAATATTTCTAATTCTAATGTAATCTTCTCATTTTCCTTGTAGGGGAAACCAGGTGAACGAGGTCCACGCGGTGCCAAAGGTCCTCGTGGTTCAAAGGTATGTTAAACATTTCTTATTATGTATTCTTCATATTCCTTCTCTTCATGCTTTAAAACTCAAAATTATTTGATTATTAAAATGGTAAAATTGGGAGATGATTTTGTTTTAGATTGATCTTGAAGTAGAGTAACACAAAGTTTTGCAAACTCTCGGAGACAAAACTGTATTCAATATGATTTTATTAGGGTGCTCGTGGTAACCGTGGTGTTCAAGGTGCAAAAGGCAGACAAGGTGAACAGGTATGGTGAATACAATGCACATTTCATTCAAATGAAGCCATGATGGCATCATATTTTGAACCAATTCCTTAAAGGGACTTATGTTTTAATTTAGACTTGTTTGGTGTTCTGTCACAAAACTTTCAATTTCTACATACTTAGTTTAAAAACACTTAGTAATTTTGTGTTAAGTTAAGATGCAAAACTTTTTACTATCTTGCATAGGGTAAAGATGGTGAGTCTGGTGAAGCTGGTAAACCAGGACCAGTGGTAAGACAAAAATTGTATTTACTACTGTTTGGAATAACACAGCAATGCAGGTACTATGATGATAAGCTAAGAAGCTTAATCCTATTTTCCTGCATAAGAAAGTTTTCCTGTTACTTTGAATAATTTCCAGTATTCAAACACGCATTTTGTTGTATTTCTAATATGGAGTATTTACTGTCTTCTACGTCTATTGTAGTAGAAACATGTACTGCAATTTATAATTCTTTCTCTTTAAATGAAGGGTGAACAAGGAGCTCCTGGAACACCAGGTCCTATTGGTCCCAGGGTAAGCATACCACTCATTATGACTCATTTTTGCATTTACATGTTTAAAACAACTTGGCAGTGAAAGTTGTGGTCCATTATGTAAGATGGTTTTTGCTGATTCTCTGTTCCTTTTTATAGGGTAAAAATGGAGCTCAGGGAGCTAAGGGTGACTCTGGTCAAGACGGTGATCAGGTAGATACATTGCATAACTTTTGTATTTATATCTATTACTTGCCTGGCTTGACTCAACTCTGTTCTAGAGTTTTCTGACATAAAGGTTGTACAAATCATGATTGTCTTAAAATACTGCATTTGGTTTATTATAGGGTCCACCTGGTGTTGCTGGTCCAGTTGGTCCCCAGGGTTCACAAGGTGCCAATGGTAATGCTGGACGTGCCGGAGTGCCTGGTTCCAACGGACGAAAGGGAGAACAGGTGAATAAGCTATTTCATTATTAAGATCTAACTAAACTTGCCTGCTGTAACCTTTCAAGAAGAATAAACATGCAATGCATATTTCTTCTATTTCTAGGGACCACGTGGTTATACAGGTGATAATGGTGCTGATGGTGGAGAAGGACAGAATGTAAGCATTTAGTTGCAGATTTTAATTGATGAAAATTCCAGAAACACCTTTAGTTAACTTGTAGGGAGAAACAGCTTCTACTATAGCAGCTGTTCAGTCGTTTCCACTGGTGGTGATATTGAATCGGTAAAACAGTCCTTTTTGTACAGATGCACATTATTTTCATTCTATGCTGTCAATTCTAGGGAGCTGATGGTGATCCTGGTGCTGATGGTCCTGCAGGGCCTCCAGGACCAAAGGTATATAGTATATATCTATACTATAGCTGGCTTCAGTTCGCAATAATTATGAGTCAGTTAGCTATTTCTGCACCGAACTACAAAAAAATGAAGCAGGTACTTGATATACAAGTAACGAGTATTTTCATTGTGTCCAGGGATTCAAGGGCGCTGCTGGAGCCCCTGGCAAAAATGGTGAACCTGGATATCCTGTAAGTAAATTGCAATGGACAATTTGCCTTGACTAAGTTTTGAATTAGACCATAAGCATAGAACCTGTTACAGAAGCAAGATAGAATATCTTAAATTCATAAAATCGCAAAGTTTAACTGCAAAATGTTAAAATATGAGGAAAATATAGCCCAGTAACGTTTGCCAATTTTGTATGCTATTGTTTTATTACATGTGGAAATTGCTACTATTTACAAAATTTAGAAACTTTGCCAAACTATACCACATTATACAACATTTTGCAACCACACTTTGCGGGTTTTCGAACTGTGGAGATGGATTTACTCGAATCAAATATTTGTCCATAAGCTAGGCAACTAGTCCATTTAAAGTGACTGCTTGCTTGATTTGAACAAAACTTAGTCATATATGACGAAAAGATGTTCTTTCTGTATGAACATCTGTTCATATTGCTTTTGAGATGAATATCAACAAAATGGTTACGTGTTTTCTGACAGGGTCAACAAGGTGCTGCTGGACGCAAGGGACCAAATGGTGATCCTGGACAAGCTGTGAGTAATACCGTCAATTTTTTTCTGGAATGACATTGTGTAAACCTTGCACTGTACATTTGAAAAAATTTCTTGATTTTCACATATACTTGTACTGCAAGTTATAGCTGTTTCACCCTATTTTTAGGGTCCAGTGGGTTCTCCTGGAGAGAAAGGTCGACCTGGGCTCAATGGTGACAAGGTATGGAAGTTTTTCAATAGAAGTTTCAGGCACAAGCATATGATATGCTTATGTATGGTAAGACTGATTTTTGTAATCTTTTAGGGAGCTCCTGGTCCTCGTGGTGGACCTGGTAGTGTTGGTGCTGGTGGTTTGAAGGTATGAATCAAGTAACTTGGTATCTGTAATTCTACACATGCACTTCACTTGCATTGGAATTAACATAGAATTTAACATGACTACAGTAGATGACATTTATTTTAGAGTGATGCGACTAGTTTCATCTGTAGTTTAGCCAGCATTGGCCGGTTTTGTTATGATCAGAATGTTTACTGGCATCGTAACTCAAATAAATTCAATTGTGTATAAAGTAGTCTTTGCAGTATTTTAAAAGTCAAAAGTGTGATTTTAAAGCAAATTATTTGATCACTCTTCTATTTTCTGTGCAATGGCTAGTACAGAAAAGATCTGCAGCAGAATAAGATATTTGACTGAACTAGATCACTCAAATACCATTTTTGATATGGGATGATGTTTTTTTTTAGGGTGAGAAAGGTAACAAGGGCGAGAAAGGTGACACTGGTGGAAGTGGTGAAGCTGTAAGTAATTGCCATGTTCATTTTACAATTGGCATAAAAGTTTGACAAAAATCCTTTGTCTTTTACTTTTGTGTAATGTATATCTTATCGCTGGAATTGCAAATGAATTATGTTTGTTCCCAGGGACCTCCTGGTAAACCTGGCTCTCCTGGTGCTCCTGGTCCCCCAGGTCTTCCCGTAAGTGTACCTTTGCAGTCTTCTAACTTTGAGATTTTAGATGATGTCTTTTCTCTGGTGTCATCATTATTTGATTAATCTTTTTCTGGTTACTACGATGTATTTTGCATTTCAGGGTGTGAGTGGCGACCAAGGTCCTAAAGGCCTGCAAGGAGATAACGGCGAAAAGGTAGACTGCATTGTATTTGTTACCTATGTCAAAGATTGGTTATTTCAGAGCTAAGTTAATACAGTTTTTTGTTGTCACATGAACAACTTGAACTCAACCACTGATGTCAGCTCAAATGTACTGCCAGGTTCACTCATAGTTGTACTGGTTATTTTATTTTATGTTAAAATATTAAGGGTCCAGAAGGTCCTATTGGGTACCCTGGTCCAGATGGTGCTAGTGGTCCAGCAGGGGCTGATGGTCAACCAGGCAATGATGGCCCCGACGGAGCTGATGGTGATAAGGTACTGTAGAACACTTGTTAGTTCATTGCTAGGCATGGGCAGTACCAGCTTTTTCAAATCGATATGATACTGCTTTGATACCAAGGCTTTTTAGTGGTATTGATACCAAATTTCAATACCAATACCAGTAAATATGAACGGCATGACAAAGTTCTATGGAATTGTATTGTGACATTAACAATAATATACCATAACAAGCATTAATTAATACTTCACTCTAAGCATAAAGTAACATGGTGAAGTACACTAAAAAAGCCCATGTTATAACTTGTAATTGTATAATTTATACACTAAAATTCTCAACACAAAAAAGTTCATTAAGTTGAACAAGGAATACCAAACGATTCACATTTTTCTTCACATTTCTACAGAAATCGAAAGCACTGCATTTGACAAACATTTTACAAGTATACTGAGTAAACATTTTTGTGTAAGCACGCAGACCATAAATAGCACAGGCTCAGCATCGAAACTGGTGATACTTGGTGAAAGTATTGATACTTATCTCTAAATCTTAAGTATCGATAGGTATTGATCCTTGGTATCGGCCCATCCCTACTAATAGCATGTAGCCAAAGTAATTGCAGCATACTGATTTCACGTTTTCCTAAAAAATATATTCTGACTGAAAAAAGCCAGAAGACTTTACCACATGAACATGTTGAATCTGTCCCACTTTTTGTGGAACTACATTTCCTGAAAAACATGACCACTTGCTCTAGAATAGACAAGCTTTTGCAGATTTTCAAGGATAATCCTGATATTACATTCTTCTAATGTTGAGTTGTATATTTTAGGGTCCACAGGGACCGGTAGGACCAGTAGGTGAACCTGGTGCACGAGGAGATCGCGTAAGTGACAGCAGCTGTGTTTGTAGTGAAGTTCTTAATGTGCTTCACCAACTACATTATCTGTATTGCTATACATTTGTTTGCAACTTGCATAATACTATGTTAAACCTTTCATAGGGCCAACCTGGACCCCAAGGCTTGACTGGCGAAGTTGGTTTGGATGGCCCTGCGGTAATGTAGATTGTAATGTTGTTCTTCGTTTTGCTTTGTTATTTTATTATTAAGCTTTACCATTATGCATAATGTTTTGTTAGGGTCCAAAAGGAGCACGAGGAAAACCTGGTCAGGCCGGACAAAAGGGAGAGAGGGTAAGTGCAATGTCATGAAATTCTCTTTGCACCAACGACCAGTCTCTCATCAGTGTAGAAAAACACAACCTGCAATATGCTAACCTGTACAGCAAATCAATTGTGTCTGGAGTAATGTTTGCGCTGTGTTGAAATTTGAACTGTTTTATATATTTCTGCATGCCAACTTTTTTCAGACTTTACAAATGAACATTTGTAAAGAAATTTTTCTGAGCATGTGAACAAATGTTTTCAAGAATTGATTAACTGTTGATCATGGTGAAACAGTGGCGTAGCCAGGACCTAACTTTTGGGGGGCGAGTACATTTTGGAAAGGTCAGATGACATGCTCACTCTGGAAAATTTTCAGTTTTCAAAGTGAGATGCCCCCCCTCCAACACATTTCTAGCCGGTTTTCAACGTTTTAAAAATGTGGTTCTCAAATGATTGGGGGGCCATGGCCCCCCCCTGCCCCCCTTGGCTATGCCCCTGTGGTGAAACCTACCAAATACAGGGTGTACATTTGTTTTTTTGGTGTTCATAGGGTGATGATGGTGCTGCAGGAGAACCAGGAGACGATGGTGCTCCTGGAAACCCAGTATGTTTTTTCCTGACGTCAGTCTTTTGCATGCATATATGCGTGTTACTTCGCATGAACATTTCGTGATACAGCAGGGCCTTTTTTAACATATATACTGGAGGGGCCAAAGCCTATGTTGCCTCCCCCAGTAAAAAGTTTTTTCCTCCCCAGTAAAAGTCCCTTTGGTGAAAAAATGAGGAGAAATCATACTGAAAAGGCAGGAAATCAGTGCTCAGAAGCTCAAAACTTTAAACGATTTTCTGAGGGAAGACCCCCAGACCCCATACAAGTCGTTTCCTCCCCACTTTTGCCCCCACTCTTGTCTTAATTGGGTCCTTCTTCATAGCTGGCCCTTCCACTGACAAATCCTTAAAAAAGGCCCTGTGATACAGCATATTTAGAAAGACATATTGTGAGCCGTATTCAGTGTATAGGAGCTGCATTCAATTATTTGCTCAGCATGTATATCTTTGCTGTATTTTAGGGTACCCCTGGTGAAGATGGTCAAAGAGGTAAAGATGGATCCCCTGGAGAAGATGTAAGTTAGGCCTTTGATACTTACAAAAGAATGCAAGCTAATAGTTACTTCTACACCGTACTTATAAACGCATCTAGAAAGAGCAGTAGAAACGTGGAACTACTTATATACAGTATGATTAATCACTGAAGTTTTTCAACAGACTTGTAGGCAGGGTTTCCACTTTACGAAATAAAAATATCCTTCAATTTACCATGAATTTCCTT
>JAODVQ020473149.1:0-10310 GCA_025400075.2 Phenganax stokvisi
ATAAGGCGAGATCTCGCTTGCGAATTTGCTGAAAAGTTTCCTCGCTAACCGGGATAACTTTGGCCCATATGAACAGGCCCTAACCACCGTTTAAGCTTAAACGGCGTACGAACAACCGGCCCCAGAAAACTTTACCTCTTCTGCACTTTGTATGGATGCTGTTTTCGCGAACATTTGTAAACTGTAGCTCTAAACCACTTAGGACCGCAAAGAATTCTGGCGAGCCGTCGTTTTTTTATAATGGTGGTTTCAGTCGAAGATCTCACAAAGTTATTAAAATGTCGATCAAAATTGTGTGTCAGTCTGCCAAAACTTGAAAAATCAAATTACTGATTATCTAATTAGTTTCATTACAATATCAGTGCATATTGATTCCGGATGCAACAGTTGAATTTGGCTTTGCAAAAGCATACGTACAAAAGATGTGCACCGCATATAAATAAGTCTTCTAATACAGTACAACAATGGTTATGATTTTTGGCTTTTCGAGGACCTATAAAAATGTAATAACATAAAGTCAACCTTTAAAATTAAAATACTTGAATTTTGCACTATAGGTCGTAAATTATTTCGTAACCTCGTAGTCAATGCCCGATTTCCAAATGGTCGAAACAGTCACAAACATAGACCACTGTTAGCAAACATAAGATTAATTATTTCTACTGCATGAAATTCATCGCTAAGAACTGACTACAATATTCTCACTGTTCAGAGATATTTGACTCCTATTATGTGACAATTACGAACTTTATATGGAAAGCAGGCTTTCGTATCACACAAAATCAGGCTATTTGGTCCCCACCAGTAGTTGCAACTGCTGTAGCTGTAGAGAAAGGGCCTGAAAGGCGTTGTTTATTTGACCTTGATTAATAGGGACAACCCACCCTCCAAGCTACCCTATAGGTGAGGCGAAATCCCATGTTTGTTATAGTAACTGAAACGCAAGTCCTTCTGTGGAAAATTCAAACTGTGCCACTGGCCTCATCTCTAAGGGTTACCGTGGGGATCGTCCATGGAGTTGGCTTACTCTGTTTATAAGAGGGGACCACTAGTAGGCAAGACAAATTGTGTCAATGTAATTGTTACAACAATTTTTGACAGATGGTTATAATAATAGTTGTACTTTATGTATTACATACCAAAAAGAATATATTCGACCAGGCAATCGGATAACATATTTTGCAATATTCTGCCTCCTTCGAATTATCCGTTGGTCATCAGAAACCCTTTTATTGAATTCACAAAATCTTCTATACACTCTTGGAAATCCATAATACTATATACAAAGTACAAACACGTGCAATCAAGCAGGTAAATACGACGAAACTCCTAAATATGCTGTCTCAAGCTTTGCAATAATTAAGGACATTGCAAGTTTCTAAAGATGTCTAAAGGCTACTTTCCAGTCATGCGTTTTTGTCACGCACGTACACGCACCTAAAAGTTTCAATTGCAATAAAAACTATGTTATAAACAACTGCAAGAAGAAAAACAGCCTTTACTCGTAGCAACTTAAGTTTCGCGCGTACTAAGGCTACGTGCACACAGGCGCCGTTTTCAAGTGTTTCCAAAAACGATTGTGTCTCGTTTATTGTTTTAACGCTTAGTTAACACTTTCCAAGGGAAAATATTCTCAATATGTTAAATTAGCTGCAGCCTCTGTCCTAAATTGTTAGTGTTTTCATCCGTATTCGCGAGAAACCCCAAATGAAAACGCTAAAAAACGTTACCATGTACACATAGCCTAAGTTCTGCGATTTTTTTTAGGCGATATCTTTCGCGACACTTTATTCTCGCGATTTCGATAGGCGAAAATAGAAAAAGGGCAATAAACTTCGCTAGAGCCTTCGAAACAAAAATAATATTTTATTTTCTATAACAATCAGACCTACAAGTAAAAAAACATTGTCGGTTTTTTGGTTTCCTTCTTTTTGCTCTTTCTATGCATAAGTTTAGTCAAGGCACTATGCATATTGTCACAGTAGAAAAAACTTACATAATCGCACTTCCCGTCATATGGACCAACCATTTCCCATGGATTAACAAATACATGTTGCCATTGGCCGTATCTATATTAAAGGACGTCTATACTCTCTTGGCGAATTAAACACCTTGCGTTTAGCGCGACTAATTTAAATATGCGATGAGGGAACAGCTTAAAAGACGGCAAGTTAGTTTCTTCACACAGTTTCATCCAAGAAGAATGGTTTATTTGAGAATTGTAACCGTGACCAGATCCAGGCCTTTAGAATAAATTTGGTCTCTCGCACTTATTTAGTCCCACTGTTTAGTCCATGTAAATTTAGACAAATTAAACGTCCAACTTTGCCAAGACGATTAAGACGTCTGTTAGCTAAGTGTGCCGTTTGGACGCACACAGCCACTTAGCAGGCAATGTTAAGGTCATCTCAATTTTTTTTTCATCCTTTCAAGTTACCATTTTTATACTACATGACTTAGTTCCCGACGTTAAAGACGTCCTCCAATATAGATACAGTAATTGTTAAAAGCTTGAAACACATTCTTAGCTTTGAATATTTAAATGAGATAAATTTCTAAAAATCTAGAGTATGCCCTTGTGAGTGTCTCTCCAAGAGATAGTCTCACCATGGCCATCAAAAAATTCACTAGCCACAGTTCGTTATTATAAGTTCTATTGCTAATACAACAGATTAATGGCAAAGTTCTGAGTTATGTAGCCAGATATGTTGCCTGTTGAGAAATATACATATTGTCCCTATAACTCACAATAGATATGGTAAGTCTAAATATATCGCAAACCATTAAGATATAAATGTGGGCCCTTCATAAGTAAAACATCTGTCAAGTTTGACCAATGTTCAGCAAAACACATTAAGGGGCACAGAGAAACAGTGTCAGTGTCTTGATGAGAAAATTCAAAGTTGTATTTTATATTCATTGTTCATTCAGTTGTAAAAATAGGCATGACTTTCATGCAGGGCTATTCTAATATTTAGTTGCCCCCCTCTCCCTGCTGAGGAACTTTGGAAATTTCAAGAGTGATGAGAGTGGTTTTTTACTCTGAAAATTCCAACAGGGGAAGCAAATCTTGCTTTGAAATTTTCACACTGGGGGAAATTTGAAGCACCAATTATCCAGAAGGTAGATCGGGCAGATTGTAGGGAGGGGCGGGGGTTGAAAGTGTAAATTCCAATAGAAAGAAAACATTAAATTGAAAATCCTATGCAGTATTGGTGTCATTGCATGTTTCAAAAGAAGGATGAATGTTCAGTTTGAAAATTTCAAGGAAGAAGGGCTACTGAGAATGAGATTTCGCAGCCGGAGATAATGGTCAAATGTTGCATCATATAATTAAATTCGTAAACAAATATAAGGAGATTGTAATTCCAGAGATGTACAAAACTATTCGATTATTCACTGACTCACTACGGTTTATGCCTTTTATAAGACATGATATCATGCACAAATTCAGGCAAAACGATGAGCTATTACAGTAAAAAATATGTAAACACGCATCTTACCCGAACTACAGCGTACGCCGAAGCTTTCTTTGCTACTGCCAACGCAATGAGAGCGACGACCTTATCCATTACAAACATTCTTAGCAAAATGTCTTTGATGTAATCATAGGCGTTAAACGTTACTACCAGCGTTCAAAAAATACAGAATAAAATCGTAAAAGTCAAATTATCAAGAAAGCATGGCCAACCAAATATAAAATATTGCAGACGTCGCACTGGGTCCACAGTCAAAGAGACATTGGACCAGCGGTAGAAATGTTAAGTGCGTCACACAGAAGTTGCATCATACATCTCGACCAGGGGCGAAACTTATGGGGGGAATATTGAAAAAACATCCATTTTCAGGGCAATCGAAGAATCCTGCAGGGCAAAAAATTGTGATGAATGCTATTTCCTTGATAGCTCTTCATATATGACTCAATAACTTTTATGCAAAGACGTGAAACTTTCCCACCTGTCATTTATCAATTATAACACCAGTTTCCGTTGCAAAAGATGTCGAGCTAACTTTCAGAAAGCTCAAGATAGTGAAGAACAGCCTTCGATCTACCATGAGAGATACACGCTTGAATAACGATCACTCTTGCTCGCGAACAAGGCATAAATAACAACAAACTTAGACATCGAGCTGGACATGTGACCTAATGCTAAGATGCGTAATTTTCCAATCAAATTGAATGCTTGAGTTTGATATAAGATCTAGTTTTATGTGCCTTCTTTAAGGAGAAATACAACGAGAGTAGAAGAGTGCCTGCAAAAGTACGCTTGGAATTTGCGGTGCATGCATCTTCAGTACGTCATCATTGACAGGGCAATTCCATCGGGCATCCACTCAACAAAAAGAGGTTACTTTCACCCCTTTTCCCGTCCCTAACCCTAACCCATTAAGAGTACTTCACTCTCTACGTAATTGTAAGTGAACGTAGTGACTTGTCTAGTCATGATTTAGCAGAGGAGAATGCGTGGCTCCGAGTTACTTTATTAGTACGGCGTCTAAAAACTTACCCTCGAAGATGGAGCGTGCATTGAAAACCAGGCCTTTATGTAAAAGGGAGCGTTTATTAGACTGGTTACGGTCAAGTGATGTACGATTCGCTAAAAGTGAAATAACTTTCAACGTTACCGAAATGTTGCGGCGAAGAAAACAGTTCTTTGGCCTACAAGTCGTTGCTGATTGGAACACTCGAGTTCCTAGTTTAGTAGACCGTTTTTCCACTTCTTCAGGACCGGGGCAGCGGAAAACCACGGTGGGCCATGAACAAGTAAAGTTTATTTGGCTCTGCATGGATTTCCTTGACTCTGTAGTGGTAGTCTGTGCTTTTGCTGCCACGATTCTGCAATGCAGCAAAAGGTGTTACTGCAAATGGACAACTGAAAGATCATCTCATGTTGATTTGGTTCTTACCAAAGGCGTCCTTGTTTTTTGTTGCATAGTTGTTGGTTATTTGTGACAAGACCTAAACGCAGAAGAGAGGACGATACCCTTCATGCAGCTTTCGTGCAAAAATACAACGAACGCCATTGCGCTCTCATCTGCTCTCAAACAGCAATTCCGATTACGAATTCTTGTTACTGTCGAATTTGAGATCATTCAATGCGTCTCGGAGCTTCTGTTTTTGGTTTGCCGCGGCTAAAACAATTTCCGATCGTTGAATTAATTTTTTAAGCTCCTTTTAGCTTATCGCTATTTTGGACGACCATAGTGTGTGCGAGACCATGTAACAATGACTTAATTGCATTATGACGCAATAATTCATTAGCGCCTGATACACGACGCAATTATGCACGCAACTTAATTAATCATCACTCACAATGCTGTCACAATGCAACGCAAGTTGCATGTTCATTACGGCATTTCACAGGGTTCTCAGTAAAAAGATTCAATTCTCCAGTAAAGCCAGGCTAATGTTAGTTTCTCGTTAATTTCTACATTCGCATATAATTAAATGTAATTACTCTCAGGCAAAATCAGAATTTCTAACTCTGGAACGACTTTAATGAGAATATATATCTATATATAGCTTATTACAATTTATAAATTGTTTTCATTCTTTTACATCTATGCTGTTCTAGCTATAGTCCTTCTGTCATTACATATACAAATATTGCTTTTGCATACATGAACCAGTATTGGTATAACTTGCATATGATACTATCACTACTATCAAAAAATCTATTCTTGAAGCTCATACAACTCGCACATATTATATTGAGTTAGCCCTATGAAGGGTCTTGTGTATTGACACTACTTTATACTCTTTAGCCGAAATTTCTTTTCCTTGTCTACCAAAATATGGGAACCTCGTGACGTCATAGCTTTGCGTGAAATTATATCGAAACTTGCATATTATCATCTCTGACATCAGGTGCAATGTTATCGGTAAATAAACTGTAATGGAAGGGACTGGTCGTCCATTGAAATGGTCTTTGTCAGAGATATGGTAATGACTGCCGTGTTTTCCTAGAACATTAAATTGATACTGTGTTTGATTTTTTCCAGAAAACGACCAATTTGTATTGCCCCTTCTACATGTCAGATTCCCCCTAGGCATAGGCCTCGCTTAGCAGCAATGAATGTTTAAACATTAGTATTTATGTCATTTGTGATTGTTGTAGTCGGGATGCTGTTGTTATGAGAATTGTGAGCTTAGCTAAATTCCTTCTAGTTTTAACACTTTGATTCGTGCAAAATTTTGCACGAGTCAAAGCGCTAAGAGGAATTCTCCATTTGATACGGCTAATAAAAGTTTAACTAGGTGTTATTTGTGTTGTCGGAAAGGTGCCTTATGAATGTCGTGTACGTCATGCTATCTTCCCATTTTTGTTGACTTTTTTCTTTGCCGCCTCCAAATTAGTAGCTCCATGAGTGTTTTTGTGTTAAATTCATTACTAAATTCTAAATTATGCAGATTTTAGCTGTTTTGTTTTTGTAAGACATACGTTGTAAAATTCAATTTTTTCTAGCTAGTGGCATTTTTTTACGAGTGAAGGTGCTAAAGATATTAATTATGTTAGTAGCGTTTAGGTGGAGTGGGAACTATGGCATGCAGTGAACTATTGTGGTTCTCATCTAATGCTTTCCGTGGGTACAGTACGGTGTCCAGCAATTGACACATGTGCGACACTGCGTGCTTGGTGGGATAAACCATCGTAATCAGTCTGTATATCCACAGGTAACCCATCTTCATCGAACCCTGAGTACGTTTCTCCGCTCATTGAATGGAATGTACCGAAACTCGGTTCCAGATCTGCAACGTTCAAAGGACGACGCGGATGATGTCGATAAGCATCGTAGACGTAACGAAGTGGCCGACGTTTTTCGACACCATAATGACCTCGACAGCAACAGCTGAAAAAACGTGGAATCAAAGAAAATGGTGAAGGACTGGGGATATATACAGAGGGTTTATTTTCTCATAAATTTTTGTCTAGTTCCCACTAATGCATGAGGAGTATAATTTTCTGTCAAATTTAATTAAATGGTGGTTTTTGAACAAACTGGTCCAGTTATATATACAAGACATTTTTCATGGACTTGTGATACTAAACCCACCCAAGTCCTAAATGATTAACAGTCATTAGAAATATCAGGAATAATGAAAAACTTTGCTAATTATACACTGAAATATTTATATTACTCTACTTACCAAACCAATAATGTAATGGCTAACACAAGTATCAATGCTCCAACCAGTGCAATAGCAAGTGCCAGAGGCCAATCAACGTCTTCATCATCGACAGGTATTTCAGTATCTTCTTCCAGTGATAATGAGTTTAATCCTGTTCGAGCTCTAATATCTTCTAGTCCCTCGGTAATCGCACGCGTCAATATTTGTTGGCTAACAGGAACGTTCGTTCTATTCTGAGCACCGTCTGGATACAGGGCATAATACGAGACTAAAGTGTCGTCACCGTTTTGAACAGGATGGGATGGTAGTCGATGAATATCTTGCTGAGAAAATTGAAATCCAGCCCTGAAGTGAAATTATTCAAATTAAACAAATTAATGAAAGACTAGACTACGAATATCTTAGCCTTATATCTGGTAAAACTGATTCGCCATTGTGTTCCATGCGCCATTGCCTTGCAGCCATTAGCGTTTGGGACGCAGGCTACTGAAAATTTGTCAATGATCTGAAAGTGTTATTGAGCGCAATTACAGATATTTTGAACATGAGTTTTTTATAAAATTTTGAAAGCAAAACGTAGCAACTTAGGAGGGAATTTGGTCCCAAGAGACAGCGAATTTTTCTGCTGAGTTCAGCAATAAGATTGTTGGATATGGGGCGGTGGCCGGCACAATTAAACATCAAAGTAAGACTTTCAGCAGAATTCGTAATTCGAAATGAAATCTCGACATTACAACTGAACGCCCTTTGTTGATTTATCTCAGTCCAAAAGCTCATAGCTGCTTGACTGAAAGTTTTTCCAAAACAGCACTTGAGAAGTTAATGAAAAACTAAGTGAAACGTTTACCATGAATTCAATCATCAAAGGTTTTTCAAACACTTACGCTGGTAAACCACATTCTTGTCTTCTCGAAACATTCATATGACAGTAGACATTTAATGCGTTTGCAATTTCTTCTCTTAGTTGAGAGTCAGTCTGTCTGCCGAACTAAAGTGACATAAGTAAAATTGGTCAACTAAGCATGTGCGCAGCAAAAATACGCCTCTGTTGTCAGCGTGGTCAGCTTAGTACGCAGACGATGGCAGGTGTGGTGAAGAAGCAAATGTAAGCATACAATTCTCACCCAAAGACGAATGCAACCGTCCACCCATGCATTAATGCATCACGGTTGTTTGATTGATCTAATCTGCAGGCCATCAAAAGTGATCCAACCAACTGTACATTTATATGATTTCAGTGTAATAGAGATTTTTTTAACCAATTTTGACTCATGCCTACTTTCCAACGTAAAGAGTTTAGGGGGGGAAATTTCGTTGTTTCTACCGATCACCCCAACCAAAACGCAAGGAGATGTCTAGAATAGACACCTGCTTGGTAACTAAGTTTAAACAAGTAAGGAAAAGTGGGTTAGATTTTTCACACCTGATCTGTTGAGAAATCGTGAATGTGAAGATCAACTGCACTGCTTATTTGCCCCGTTGTAGCGTTCCGAGGAACTGGAAGTGGCTCTTCTGTTCCATTCAGAACTGTAAACAAAGAACATATGTGTTGTGAGTTTATTCGAGGTGGGCCATAGCAAGCAAAACTTTCATTGACTACTCTGATCGTGACATTCAATTCACTGTAAGCTTTGCTTGTTCACATTCTCATTTAAGGTCACCTTCAATCTTCATCAACTCAACCATGCCTTTAAATTATGAGGGAGTTTTAAACTTCACGTTTAAAAGCTCCGCTTTGCATCTTTTTGGATTTCCTACTTTATGTCACACAGTTATAATTTAACATCCTAGGCTAAAACAACTATTTTACTTTGACCTTACCGTTCTTATATGATATGTAGGGAAATTTTTCTGCCCCTGTCATTTGACGTTGGTCGTAAAACACAAAGCCTAAACTCTCAGTTATCAATGCACAAATCCGAAATTTAAGCAAGAGGAAGACGTTTTAACCCCAAAACAAAGTTTTCAAGCTTTCTGAGATGCTATATGTCTCCTTCGAACACGACTAGCGTTAGAACCGTAGTAAATTTTGATCTGAACAGGTTTTCCATTTTTCTGTACCTTGACAAATTCCTTTGACTCGACCAAGATCGAGAGTTCGGTTGCATTCGCAGACAAAGTCATTGAGGATATTCATACAAATCTCTCCAAATCCATCACAATCGTCAGTTTGCTCAGCACACTCGTCCACATCTACAACGAAATCAGTACGACAGATTCCTTCAATGAAAACCAGATAGACGCAGTGGCTGGGACAGGTGCGCTGCAGTATAATATATAGTACATAAAACTATGCAACCTCGAATATAAAAGCGACTTTATTATTTCTAGAGTAGAAACAATTTAAAATATAGCAGTTTCCGGAGTTGATGCTCGAATTTACTAGAGCAGTTATGTGTTATGGTAGCCATACATCATAAAAGTAAAGGGGAAGATAAACAAAGACATATAACTTACCAACGCAAGTAGACCTATCATCTTGTAGGCGGTATCCAGGGCGACAAGTGCAAACAAAACTGCCTGGTGTGTTCTCACAAAACTGGTTGCAGCGATTACTATCTTGGCATTCATCCACGTCTGGAAAAATTAACAAAATCAATTGGTTTGAAATAGATAAAAAGACTATGCTGATTAAAAATTCATGAAAAGTAAAACGAAGTGATTAAAAACATCAATTTTTGTCCCTTGCCCCGACATGAACTGCTCAAATCTTGCATGGTACCATTGACATTGAAAACAACTGACTCAACACATCAGTCTTATCCACGGTACGTATATCACCCTTTGATGCACAATATCCCTTGGCATATACTAATCACAAATGTTTTTATCTTTGATGCAACTAATCTGGCTATTTGCAATGAATTAAATTTAAAAATATACTTTAATACAGAATACTGTAGTTTTACTCCACTTTTGGAGCAAATTTGACTTCAAAAACTCCATTTTCGAAAGGTAGTTTTAAAGTCAGTGTGGGAGTAAAGCCCCAGACACACCGGACGCGATGCGGCAAAGCAACGCGAATTTTCGACTTTCACTAACTGTTATCATTGATTTTAGTTGAGATTTTCCAAATATTCAAAGGCGATAAAATATTTTTATTTATATTGTCTAAAGTTGTTTTAAAATTTTCTTCCATGGATAGATATATTCGCTTTCAAAATATGAAAAATCGCGT
>JAODVQ020473257.1:0-10306 GCA_025400075.2 Phenganax stokvisi
ACACGAATTTCCCATCTTAAAATTGTTTTTAAAATCAAAATGCCATGAAATTAGCGTTTTTAAATTCAAAATACTATGAGTGACACAAATTTCCCGTGTGAAAATTGAGGTGATGCTAATTTCTTGTTTTTAAAGTCAAAATGCCATGAAGTTAGCCGTTTTATATTCAAAATGCTATGAGTGACATGAATTTCCCATCTTAAAATTGTTTTTAAAGTCAAAATGCCATGAAATTAGCTTTGTTGGGATTTTATTTTACAAAATGGAAATCTGAGTTGATTGACATTTTAGAAGCTTAAAGCGAAGTTTGTTTTTGGAAAATAAAATAAAATCCAACTTGATTGACATTTTACAAGTTTAAAGCGAATTTTCTTTTTGGAAAATAAAATAAAAATCCAAGTTGATTGATGTTTTACAAGTTTTCAGCGAATTTTCTTTTTGGAAAATAAAATGCTGTGATTTTATTTTTTCAAAATAAAAATGCAAGTTGATTAACATTTTACAAGTTTAAAGCGAATTTTTTTTTTGGAAAATAAAATGCTGGGAATTTTATTTTCAAAAATAAAATACAGGATGATTGACATTTTTCAAGGATGATGTAATTTCATTTTGAAAATATAAATTTCCATTTGTGTGTAACTGATTGTTAGTTGGATTTTGATTTTTGAGGTGAAAAGTTTTCTAGTGAACAAAAAAAATGAATTCAGTTACAAGACATGAGATAAAAGAGATAGTAAATTTGTTTTGGGCCAAATTTTTGTTGGCTAGGGGTAAAGGTGATGAATTGATGAGCATTAATTGGGTTCGTGATGAATTTGAAGGATTTCGTGATTTGTATTGGAAAGCACTTTTATATCATAACATGCCTGTTTTGCCTGAGTTAACAAGCAATCATTGCATATACAGTATTTCTTGCCTGAAAATTTGTTGTCATGTTGCTGCTTTAATTCGAGGCTGTCATTTGGAACATAAGGGAACTCCAGAAAAGTGGTTAATATTTCTGGATACAAATGCATTGGATGTATTGTTGGAGTGCGTCTTTAAAGAGTTAAGAAAAGAAGTGAATTATTGGAATAAAATGGAATCTAAATGTTTCCCGATCGTTTTGCCTTTGGTACATGATGCAGAGAGACTTGTAGTGCATGCGTTTGATGACCAAGACAATAAGATTTATAAACATTTTATGAATATGAACCGTTTTATCAGACCAAATGGACTTGATATAGTTTATTTCAATAGAGTGTTTCATAATATTCAAGATTTGATATTCGTTGAACACTGTTTGGTTTTAAAATCACAGAGAACAAGCAGTAGCAAAAATGTTGGGAAAATTTGTTGCTGTTTCAAACTGAAAACATCATGTAAATTTCAAGATTATTTTCTACATGTTTCCAGTAGAGATAGATAGAGGTCAGTATAAGAAACCTTTGATTAGAATAAAAGAAGTGGATTGTGATTGTGAGGATCATGAGGTTTTGCAGTTTATTCATTTAGCAGCTGATTTGCAGTACATAATGAAATGTTTGGAAGATAATTTTTTATCAAAATTATAAAATATGTTTTGGGGTAAAGAGGAAAAAGGCAAAAACGATTTAAGAGATACCGTTTTAGATTTTATAGATATACTTAGTCAAACATGGTATTGCAAGGGATATTTTCTAAATTCGCGATTTGTATTTTTAATGCTGTATTTTCGAACATATCAAAAAAAAATACTGGTGAAATAGACGAGTATTGTTGTTGTAATGATAGTGCGTTATGTTGTTGTCAAAGTTGTGAAAATGTACTTCAAAAATATATGTAAAGAATTCTTTTTTTTAAAAAATAAATGTTTTTGAATAGATCTAATGTGTAATATTGTTTTGTTTTTTTCATTTTTAAAAATGAACGTGGAGAAGAGGATTGCCACAAAATTTCTTCAAATTTATTATGTGAATGAAAATAAAGATACAATTATAACAAAAGTTAATAGCAAATTCAAGGTGCCAATGTCTTTACATGGTGGTGGCTTACCTATTTTAAGCACGAGTAATGAAACAAAAAAATTTAAAAATCAGGATGGTTACCAATTATATTCCATATTATGTGACAAAAATGATTATGATAAGCGAAAAATAGTTCATAAAACATATTGTTCTATAGACCCACATTATTTTGGAACAACGAGAAGATTAGGCCCGCATTTTAGTATTTTGAAAGTAAAAAAATCAATGTTAGGTTTAGATGAGAGTTTACTTAGTCGAGAAGATATTAGTTTGTATGGTTATAAACAAAGAGACAAGACGTTATGGTGCGATGATCAATTATGCGTTGGAAATGACTATCTTTTTCCTTGTGTAATTCCTTTTAAAACTAAAGAACAATTTTTCTATGTTTATGATATATTAAATTATAATGTGGCCGTCAATGAAGATTTAGTATTAATTCAAACGGTTCAAAGACCCTTTTGTACTACTACATCTTCCATTTGTTTTAGTATACAAACGGAATTTAGTTATTCCTATGAAATATAATTATGCCATTTTTCGGTTTTTTAAGCGTGAAAAACACGACGAAATACAAAATCGATTGAAAATATCATTTAATTTAAAGTTTTTATTTTGTGAATGTAATAACGAGTTTTGTGGATGTCACAAAGATTGCATTTACAATCACTGTTATTTGGAGTCGTTGTGTGAAAAAATAACAATGAGAAATTTAAGATATTTAATGCGTGGACGATGTGTGAACATTTTTGATTTTAGAGAAATATATTTGGACGAATTTGTTCTCTTGGAAAGAGATTATTTAAAAAAAAAAAATTGCAATTTTGTTTTCAAAAAATAAAATTTAAAAAAAAAGTACGTAAGTCGCTGAATTTAGAGTTTTAACATATCGTTTTCATCATGTCGGATGTTGTAGCTTACGAGAAGCAAACTGGTAGTGGATACGCTAAAATTATTGCCAGTACTGCTGACAACAAACACAAAGTTGTTTGGTATACTACAACTCAAAAAAAAATTTACCTCGGTACGGCTTTTAAGGTTGAAAAACTTAATGCCGTATGTGCCACTCAATCGATAAGTGTAACTTGTGATGAATTGACGGTTTTTTTAAGTATTTTGAAAATCTCGAGGCAATGTGGAAAGCAAATTCTTTAAAAGATGATATATATTGGGTGATAACCGAAGGTAAAAATTGGAAGAATCAAAATACGCGTTTAGTTCTTCGAAAAGGAAAAATGCCCGGCATCTACGAATTTGCTTGTGAAGTCGGAACGGAAACCTATGAGTCCGAGCGATGAAGAAGAAAAATTTCAAGATGCTCAAGATCCAGATCCTGATGTGATTCCTATGAAAGCTATTCAGGCCAAAAAGTCAATAACATGGCGAGATGATTACTATGGAACGTTTCATATTCCGAAGAAATGGAACTTTACCGAAGCATCTCAATTGTTGAAAGAATTTAGGCAGTCTATTTTAGATGCGACAACAACGACAACGACAATGGTCAAGCCCACTACATCTACTACGAAAAAAAGAGGCAATAGCGTGCTGTTGGATAATGGATTGTTAGTGAGTAAAAAAAAAGAAAAAATGATAATAAGTTTTTGGATGATGTTGAGGTACAGACGTGTTTATTTAATTTATTTAAATATATGAAAAAATCTGGAAAAAGCATTAAGGAATGCATTATGTTATACGAAAAAGAAATTGTTGGCGATTTAAAAATCGATATTGTTCGCGATATTTATCAGAATATAGGCAAGGAGGATTTACACTGGATTTTTAATTTAATGTGTTTGTAATTATTTTGTAGGTAATTGAAAGTAAATGATGAAGCGAAAAAGAAAGAATGATGTCGTAAATGTTAATTTGATTAAAAAGGCTTCTAGACTTTTGAAAGGAGAAACATTTGATAAAGAGGAACAAGAATGATCGTATTCTTTACACAATAAAGCGTTTAGAAATTATAAACGTTTGCAAATACATGTTTAAAAAAATGCGCAATGGAGTATTGATTTAGCTGATTTAAATGATTTATCGAGATATAATAATAATTATCGTTATTTGTTGGTGTGCGTTGATATAGCTACTCGATATGCTTTTGTAAAATTGTTAAACAATAAAACTAGTGAAAATGTGAAAAAAAAATTCAAAGAGATATTGTTAGAAAATAAAGAGATTCCCGAGAAGATTCAATTTGACGAGGGAACTGAATTCCAAAAAATTCGTAACAAATTGAGTAGAAAATATGATTTTGTTGTATTTCACACGTATAATAGAGAGGTGAAGGCAAGTCATGCAGAACGACTCATTCAAACAATCAAACTTATGATTCGTCGTACTCTGACCATTTTAGGTGGAAACAGATACGTACACTATTTGCCGTCTATTGTAGAGCGATATAAGGAATCTCCTAATCGAGGAATTTTTGGTCTTTCCCCAAAGGATGTTTATATCGATGGAAAACATATTAGCGAGAAAAAAAAATTAAAAAATAAATTGAATTTTTCTCTGCCTGTTAAAAAATTATTAAAAAAACGAGATAAAGTGCAAATTTCCAGAGTTAAAAATAATATATTTAAAAAATCTAGTTTGAGAAGATGGAAAAATGAGATATTTAGAATTCATAAAGTTTATATAATTAACCCTGTTACCTATTAGATTAAAGATGACGATAACGAGATTATAAAAGGTATATTTTACAGAGAAGAATTGAAGCCAATTTAATTAACATGAACGTCACGTTTATGAGCAATTGTCACATGAAAATTGGAGGTATGAATTACACTAATGATTTTATGATGACGTTACCCGTACCTATTAATTGTGAAACTAAAGTGGGTTACATTAGCGTATTGAAGGTATCTTATCCGTTGACAACTCGAAATATTCTACCCGATGAATGTTGGTTTACTCTTGAATAAATACACGTATGGTTTTTTTAGAAAACCACATGTATCTCAACCTCAATTTACGTTAAAAGTAAATAAATTTGTGATTCCAGATGGCGTTTATGCCATAGAGGATTTGGTTTATTACATGCATGCTTGTTTGAATCTGTATGATATTTCTGTGGAATTGTCCAAATTTGGAAAAATTATATTTTGTTTTAATGCCAATAAAACATATATTTATAAGGAGCCACATAAAAACAGGATTGGTATGGAATGTAACGATGGTGAAACTATTGCAAAAATAACATTTTCAAAAAAATTGGCGTATATGGTGGGTTTAGATAACGGTAATGTAATTGATGCCTACATTAATACGAATGAGAATTATACGAACCCAAAAACAAAAAAAAAGAGATAAGAACATTATTACAATGAAAAGATTTTACCCTGTTTACCAGACATTACGGATAGTGCAAATCATATTTTAATTTATTTCGATCAAGTAGAAAAATCTATAGTTGGCAATTCGTATTCGAAATTATTAACAACTGCACCCATGCAAGTCAAAGGGACAAGGAAGCGGTGAAACATTCGTATACGAACCCGTAATTATTAGAAGAAAATTAGTGAAAGGCGTCACACTGGATTTTCATATCATGTTATATAATTTGCGAAATGAACTGATTAATTTTGAGTCTGGCATGGTGTCTTTGGAATGCAGAATTGAATATGATTGACGTAGAATTATTCGTGAGTGACAATGAATTAAAAGTTCGTTGTTGGGGTGTTCATTTTCCATTTTCGATTTATAAAAAAAGTAGAAGGAAAATTTATTTTAAAATTGAAAAAATATCTGCGAAAATATACAAGGTTTGTTTACATTATTTTTTTGTAAAAAAGTTAACTTTGGTCAATTTGCAACAAATAATATTTCCATTGGCAAATCGGTTACAATCAACGACGGTGTTTTATGTCACAATGAAGATGTTGAGTGCAATGCGGATTACCAATATATATTATTTGAAAAATATTTGTTTTTTTATTTTGATGAAAAAAATAAATCGAGTTTATATAATATGGATAAAAAATTCTTACCGAATTATTTAATTAATAATAAAAAACATACTGACAAAATTTTTTTTTGTTAAAATACGATAATGCAGATTTATGTATATTAAATGAAAAAATACAGTTTAGTTTACGATTATGGTTCAAAGATGAACAGAGCATATGATGTACAGTTTCTAAAAAATTATTAAAAGGCGAATACCCAGTGTACAGATATAAACATACAAATTTAATTGGTTGTAATTATAAGCAGTCTGTTTTTGAAAACGCTAGAGAAGAGAGTATAGCACCCCCTCAAAATTTGAATCAAAGCTTTCCGATTCCGAAAAATAATCTACCCTTGGATCCCATTCCAAGTAAGGAACGAAAACGAGGTGCTAGTGGTGGAAAATCACTCAATCCACGCGTTTTGAAACTTATTGGGAATGCCTAGAAGTAGACGTAGAATGAGAAGAAGAAGACAATGAGATGGTTTTAGCTTAAAATCACTTTTAAGAAAAGGAGCACCGCTCGCTAAACAAGCATTAAGAAAAGGAATTCCAATCGGATTAAATCTAGCTAATCAATTCGCAGCAAAATATTTAAATTAAGAAAAAATGGCCCCCACAGTACCGATACCATTAGCATTACCACCGAATAAACAAAGCGAACAAAATAATGTTGAAAAACATGACGGTCTTATACAAGATCCTAGTTTGCAATTATTTAAAGTACCTCCGTTTAATACGACCTACGTCAATTCGAGAACCGGTATTTTCAATTTGTCGCCAAATAACAATAATGTTACAGCAACCGATTATACATTTTATCATAGCGCGAACGAGTATGGTCTTTTTAAGATGGACGGGGCTATTTTGTACGCTAAAATAGATATCATTACAACTGTCAATACTGCTAATCGACCAGCAGAAAATGCAATCGCTTCCGTACAATCTTGTCCTTTACGAGCCACGTGGGATCAAATTAATATATCTGTAAATCAAAAAATGATAAACACGTCTAATAATGCCGAGAATTATTGGTTTTGTTTGTCGTTTGATGGGTGAAATTCCCAATCAATATATTAAAACGGCTGAAATCACCGGTGCATATCATAACACTCCTTCCGGAGCTAATTATAAATCGGATAGTATTGTCCAATTAGCAGATATGACTCATGCTGACTGCGCTAGTCAAGGTGCCGCAAAACGGTTAAAATTGACGAATAACAAACAATTCGAGTGCTTAGACATTTTTGACAGAAATTGTTCTAACGAAACCGGAGAGGAGAGTGTTTTTCCCACAGATTGTGAGTTGAAAATTCAATTATCGCGTGCCACTAAAAACAAATATTTATTCGGTGCTGCGGCGACATGTGGGGCTTTGGATATCTCGTTGAAAGATTTCCAGCTAATAATTCCCATGTTTAAACCCAGACAACAATTAGTCACTGCCATTAACAACATGATGATGAAAGAGAATTGAGAAATTGCAAAATATGTATTTCAATACATGGTCGTATCGTACCCCATGGACAATGGAACGCAGTACATAAAATTTAATAATACATTCAACGGGTCGAGACCGACATGTCTTTATACCATATTATTTACGCGGGCACGATATAATGGTGCTTATAATTCTAATCCCTTTCGATTCAAATTGGTTGCTTTTTCTCGATTCAAAGTTCGTATAAATGAAGGAATTGTTTATCCCGTTTATAAGGGTCTAAAAGATGCTTACCTTGCTCTGCAAAAAGCATTGAATCGACAATATCGCGAGATGCCATTTTCATACGATGAATTTTTAACGGATTATTGTGTGATTACCGTAGATTTTTCTGAAAATAAAGACAGTTTTAATAAAGTTTTAGCAAATACGACAACTGGTCAAGTGAGCGTCGAATGGGATTTAGTAAACGCAGAGGGTGAAAATATGCAAATATTATTTATTGGCCAATTTAGAAATTGCATTAAATTTGCCTATAATACCCCACCGCAAAATATGTTTGCGTTTTTAAAAATAGAAAAATGCAAAACCATGTATTAATAAAAAAAGAATTATTTTCGTTTATTTTAAATTTGTTTCTTCATTAGTTAAGATGAATTTTAGAACTTGTATTATTCGTAGACGAAAGGGTAATAAAATAAAATGTAGATATTTGAATAAACCCATTGATTATTTGACTGGTTTGCAACGTCCAACTTTACATATACGACCCGTAATATCTAAATATGGATGAAATAAAACAAAAAGAAGATATTTCCGAAACTGAAAGTAATGATAATAATGAGGGAGAAAAAAAAGAGATTAAAAACAACGAGGAAACAATAGAGAATGCTGTCGACGACAATAAAATCAACGAACAGGACGATGACGATGACGACGATTATTATTTGGACATTTATAGCAATGACGGGATCGAATTGTCCTCGTCTGTTTCTGATTCTTCTGATGCCGATGATGAAGGCTGCGATGAAACTTCTGGAAATGATTTAATGACAAAATATGTTTTGAGAGAATTGCTACAATACAATAAGATTAAACAAAATTAAAAATATTTCCCACGGAGATATGGTTTTTTATGTCAAGCCTGGGAGTTAGAGTTAAGTAAAAGTAGGAAATGGGATAGGCATGCCTTGGCTGAGAAGGAAATTCTGGTACGTTCATCTACGTCAAAGGACCAAAGTCAAGGCCAAAATCTGGCTACTTAAAGAACGGCAAAATCTCAAAACTCACTTAGCAAATTTCCTCGGATCGAGCAAACACGGATTCTGAATTTAAAATTTTCAACCTACTTGAGGTGAGTTGTACACTAGTTGCCTGTTATACTACATTTAATTGAATTCTATTTCTTTCCTACTATTTCTCAATGAATTTATCATGCCCTAAAGTTTTTGTTTCTGGACATTCCTTAGTTCGCCGCCTTCGCAGCGATTTACGGTCTAATTTTGATTCTCGGGCTGCTCTACATTTCAATTTGAAAAACGCGATTATTAAACTACATGGCATCGGTGGCCGTACAGTTGACAAATTGTTGGCACGTTCAAAAATTCAGCCCCCAAATTGTAATTTTGGAAATTGGGACAAACGATTTGTCTGATTCTGAACCTGAAGTAGTGGGCTCAAAACTTGATGACTTGGTTCAAACGCTTTTTACCATATCAAGCGTTGCCATTGTTGGGGTATGTTTGGTCATACGTAGAGCAGTTGCCCCAGAATTTAACAGGCGAGCAGAGATATTGAATCAATATCTTCAGGTTGTGTTGGAGCATGTTCCTAATGTTTTTTGTTGGAGTCATAAGGGCTTTAAACGATCTAGCGCGAACCCCTTTTTACCTGATGGTGTCCACTTTAACCGACGAGCACAATATGCGCTCTATCGCAGCTACCGCGGGGCTATACTTAAAGCACTGTCAATGCTCGCAGGTGCCTAAAATTCTTGTGCACATTAATTTTACATTCTGTATTGTCTTAGTTATTAGTGTATCACTTTAAAGTTCTATTCAACTACAGCACGAGGCTACGCCCTCCTCATAGGCCACATTGAGTCGGCTAGGTCCATACACGCTTTTCGTTTGCGGAGCTACGTCTCTCGCGAATGGTATTTTTGTTTGTCTGAAGAGACATTGTTCTCGTGTTTTTTGTGACGGCTTCGTCCTCCCGCCAATTTAATTGTTGAGGCTACGTCCTCTTAGTTTTATCATTCAGGCATTGCACTGAGCGAGTGGTGCGGCCACCATGTTGTGTGCCAGGCTTGCCCGGCCATTATATGTCTTTCTGGCACGACTATTGTTAGTATTCATTATTTCGACAACTTTCGCGTTTCTATTGTCTAAGTTTCTCTTTCACTACTGTTTTGAGTTTCTTTTTCAGTACACTCAATAACATCATGCCTGCTACACGCAATCAGTACAATCGGGAGCTGCGAGAAGCCCTGGCGCAATCGACCGCTCCTTCTGCCCGTCGCCCGGGGCGTCTTAGAACGGCTCATTCATCGTCCGCCATGGCGCCAGCTAGCACCAGTGCTCCACCGGCTACTTCCAGTGCTCCTTCGGCAGGTGACGTCGCGTCTACTTTTCCACCTCAGCTCCTTCAACAACTTGTCTCTTCTGTGGCCGACGAAGTAACCCACCGTTTTCGCTCTAACGCCGACCAAGTCTCTCCTGCTCTAGGCCCAGGTCCCCAATCGGCCAACTCGGCCTCAGTTGTCACTGAAACACCCCTAGCTGCAATGGAATCGTCTCCAAATCGTCCTTCTGCATTGGCCCAGGGGGCGGTTGAACAAGCCCTTCTGTCTGCCCACGCCACGATATCAGGTGAGGGGCTAGCCTACGCGTAGACTCAATTTGAATATCAAATAGAGTCTACGCATCGCAA
>JAODVQ020473365.1:0-10304 GCA_025400075.2 Phenganax stokvisi
GTCCGGGCTAACGGACCAAAAGCTTTGCAATAATAAATATACATGGTGTATACCTGAAGCAAATTCTGATAACTACATATTATACAAAAAAAAATCATTGTATAGTCTTGGAGAAGGTAACATTGGTAATACTACGGCATGATTTATGTAGTAAATAGAGCACTAGATATTTCCTTCGAGCGAAGGGGGAAATAGAAAAACCCTCAAATAAAAAAAAATCGAATGAAAAAGAATTGGCTTCCGCCGTCCGCGTCCGTTGTTCGTCGTCCGTATTTGCTTTGCGTCCGTCTCCTACCCACACCCGCTAGTTTGTGCTCAAACCACCAACCAAAACGTACGTCTCTGCCTTTTCAGCGTCTGCTACTCTTCTGGATTACCGCTCTTAGCTTTTGAAATCAAAGTATTATTTAATTACTATCGACCACTTTAAAAAGTTGGATGCACTTATAGTTATGCTATGCTTTTCAATTGGACTATTAGTTTTTCAAAGGCTCGTTGCTTGCGCCCACTTTCTGAAGTGTGCAAACTTACTGAAGAGGACTGGAAAATTGTTGAAAGACCTGAATTTATAAAGCTTTACAAGTAAGTGATTTTTAAATGCAAGCATTAAAATAGAGTAAGTGTGATACCGACTGTTTCATCGGCAAAGGAATCTGCGGGTGGTAATCATCACCATCTGAAGATTCCTTTGCGGTTCCTTTGAGGTTCCCTCCTTTAGCGAAGCCTCGAAAAGGGCTTAACTCGAGAGGCTTAACTCGAAGGATCCCCTTTTAAGCTATCATTAGAGCTTAAACTGGGAACAGGAGTAAGGTTTTTCGTTTTGTTGTTCAATCACTGTTTTGACGGATGGTTTATGATTTGCCGCATATAATCATTGTAAATTTACATTTAAAAAATCGCTTGCAGTTGGCTTCCAAATGAAAAAATAAACACTGCAACTGCCTCAGTTAAAGAAAAAATAGTCTTGTATTCCTACACAAACTTTCAGAGTGATCAGACGCAACATGACAGTTCCACTGGATGTTTTTAAACGATGTTGCCTTTATGAAAACAGTGGAAACAGCGATAAATACCAGCAACTAAGCGACTTCGCGTTGTCAACCAGTGTGTTCTCGTTGTATTACAAGTAACAAAACCTAAGATTGTTGTACATCTGCCTTGTTGAATGATTCCACTACTTCAAAGATAGAACGCATAGCAAGAACGTGTGTTCAGCTTCTGTAGTCTCGTTTTTAACGCTATGAAAATACACCAACTTGATCGACAGCTAAATACCTCAGCACTGGGAATGCAAGTGATAATCATCCCCAGGATGAAGACTATTTAGTA
The DNA here is from genome assembly GCA_025400075.2 of Phenganax stokvisi. Classification (NCBI taxonomy): domain Eukaryota; kingdom Metazoa; phylum Cnidaria; class Anthozoa; order Malacalcyonacea; family Clavulariidae; genus Phenganax; species Phenganax stokvisi. The sequence continues at coordinate 1,330 of JAODVQ020473365.1, forward strand.
ACACACACATCCTAAAAACTGTAAAGCTACAAAAACCCAACTGCATTTTGTTGGCGGTTCGAATGAGTATATTTAATACGAAAGGTCAACAGCCAACCATCCCGGTATATGGTGTGCAACATATCGGGAAATCGCATTTTCAAGCTTACATTTGTTATAAAACCCTCGTAGACTCTACACATATTCCTTACATGTAATCCTTACATAAATTAGCATGAATAGAAATTCAATGAGCTGCACTCTCCATATTACTTGCGCAAACCGGAACGCAACAATTCAACTTACCAGTCCCAGCAATTTTATTGATTTTGATTACTTGGAACGTCCGTAAATTACTACTTCTAATAAATGAAGACGACCTAGTGAAACAGGAGCAGAATGCAAGGCGTGTATTTATCTAGTTGCCTATCTTTACACACATCTCTATAGCTGAGTTCGCAAAGGCATAGCCTAAGACTGACAGCTGTGTATGCAAGACAGGTATAAACTTCCCTTTCAAGATGAATTTCTAGCTGAAATTCTCTCCAGAATACTTGCAGATATGAATAAGCTAATAAATAATTTTTCAATATATAAATTGCTGTTAGCTTCATTTTTTTACATCTTAACACATAACGTACATTCGCTGCGTGTCTTATGTACATGTTTACAAAAAATCTTTAGCAGTGAGACCAATTGACTACAGACTAATATCGGTTTTTCCTGCTACAATGAAAATTATGGAACGAATGCTATTTGATCAACTGTATACATATATAACGGGGATTTTTGACTTCTGAATTACTCTCAACTTGGTCATGGCCAGAAATGCACGACACTATGGCCGCTGTGCTTTAGCATGTGGTAAAATTTGACTTTGAGTATGGAATTTTGAGGAAATATCAAATTCACGACTATAAATTCAACGAAGCGTTGGCACACCAAAATCATATTACCAAACATTACCAAACATTTGCTCATGAGTATGGTTTCAACCACATTACGAGCTCTCCACAATTTTCTCGTAGTAATGGGTTCATCGAAAGTCAAGTCAATGTTGTGAAGAAAACACTTCAGAAAGCAAAGAAATCAAACTTAGACCCTTATATGGCGTTACTCTGTCTACGATCCACCCCAATAGACGGTCAATTACCTTCGCCGGCCGAACTGCTGCTTGGACAGCGAGTACAAGATAATCTGCCCAGGAAACTAGAGCAAAATCTTAGTAATGAGGTTATCAACAAGCTACAGGAGAAGCAAGTGAAGCAAAAGTATTATTATGACCACCATACCAAAAATCTACCAAGCCTTAGACCAGGACAACAAATCACTGTTGAAAACCTGAGAAATTCTAGATGGGAACCTGCCGTGATTAAAGAGCAGCTGAAAGGAGTCCCGCAATCGTTTAGAGTAGTGACATTACGAGGACGGGAATTACGACGAAATCGTTCTCAGCTTCGAGAATATGTCCCCAGAAGAGTTCACTTCAATCTGGAGAAAAATTCAAGTTCGCAAGAACCGCTAATGCAGGAAGTCAATCAACACAACAGGCTTGATTTTCCACCTACTTCAAAAAGATCAGAATCTCCTGAAATCGCAGATGAGCATTATAGGACTTGCAGTGGTAGGATTGTTAAACCACCGGTAAGATTGAACATTTAAATTGAATTATCATAAATTTTGTATGAGCATGTTTGCAATGACTATTAGAAAGTGATAATTGACTATTAGAAAACCATATTGGACAAATTAGTAAATACTAGAAAAAATTATGTGTCTATATATATTATTGGGGAAGAGGGATGTAATGATATGTATTAGATGTAAGAATTAGTTATGCATGATTTCCAATTAACTTCCGTAGGATATAATGTTAAGTTGTTTTTTATCAGTAATATATATTATATAGTTATCTCTAGTCGCAATACGATCTCTCTAAAAGTGTCTTCGTATAACAATCTGAAGTACATAATAAAATATTTGGAAGATAACTTTTTATCAAAATTACAAAATATATTATGGGGTGAAGAGGAAAAAGGCAAACACGATTTAAGAGATAGCGTTTTGGATTTAATAGATACAATTAGTCAAACGTGGTCTTGTAAGGGGTATTTTCTAAATTCGCGATTTGTATTTTTAATGTTATATTTTCGAACTTATCAAAAAAAAATTACAGGATGAAATAAACGAGTATTGTTGTTGTAATGATGACCTATTATGTTGTTGTAAAAGTTGTGAAAATGTACTTAAAAAATATATGTAAAGATTTTTTTTTTTTTTTATAAAATGTTTGTGAATTTATATGTAACGTGTAATACCGTTTTGTTTTTTCATTTCTTAAAAAATGAACGTGGAGCAGAGGATTGCCGCAAAATTTCTTCAAATTTATTATGTGAATGAAAATAACGATAGAATTATAACAAAAAGTAATGGGAAATACAGGGTGCCGATGTCTGTACATGGCGATGGTTTACCTATTGTAAGAACGAGTAATGAAACGAAAATGGTTAAAAATCAGAATGGTTACCAATTATATTCCATATTATATGACAAAAATGATTAGGATAAACGAAAAATAGTTCATAAAATATATTGGTGTATAGACCCATATTATTCTGGAAAAGAAAGAAGATTGTGCCCACAGTTTAGTGTTTTGAAAGTGAAAAAATCAATGTTGGGATTAGATGACAGTTTACTTAGTAAACAAGGTGTTAGTTTGGACGGTTACAAACTAAGAGATAAGACTTTGTGGTGCAATGATCAATTCTGCGTTGGCAACTATCTCTTTCCCTGTGTTATTCCCTTTAATTATAAAGAACAGTTTTTTTATGTTTATGACAATTTAAATTATAATGTGGCTAGCAATGAAGATTTAATACTAATTCAAAGAGTTCAAAGACCTTTTAATGCAACTACATCATGCACTTGCTTTAGTATACGAACGGAGTATAGTTATCTTATGGAGTATAATTATGTCGTTTTTCAGTTATTCAATTGCAAAAATTACGACGAAATACAAAATCGATTGAAAATATCATTTCATTTAAAGTTTTGATTTTGCGAATGCAACAACGAATTTTGCAGGTGTCATAAAGATCGCATTTACAATCACCGTTCCTTGGAATCGTTTTGTGAGAAAATAACGATGAGAAATCTGAGATATTTATTGTGCGAACAATGCGTAAACACTTTTGATTTTAGAAATATATATTTGGACGAATTTGTTCTTCTGGAAACAGATTATTTAATAAAAAAAACGAATAATGTACCACAAAAATGGTAATTTTGTTTTTTAAAAAGTAAAATTTAATAAAAGTACATAAGTCATTGAACTAGAAAGATTTAACATATCGTTTTCATCATGTCGAATGTCGAACGTGTAGGTTACAAGAAGCAAAACGGTAGCGGATAGGCTAAAATTATTGCCAGTACGGCTGATAATAAGCACAAAGTTGTTTGGTATAATGCAATTCAAAAACAAATCTACCTTGGTACGGCTTTTAGGGTTGAAAAACTTAATGCCGTATGTTCTACTCAATCGATTGCCGTAACTTGCGATGAATTCGACAATTTTTTTAAATATTTTGAAAATCTGGAGGAAATGTGGCAAGCTAATTCTTTAAAGGATGACATATACTGGGTGGTGAGCGAAGGTAAAAATTGGAGAAATCAAAATACGCGTTTGGTTATTCGAAAAGGAAAAATGCCCGGTTGTTATGAATTTGCACGCGAAGTCGGAACGGAAATCTACGAGTCGAGTGATAAAGAAAAAATACTTCAAGACGCTCAAGATCCGGAACGCCGATGTGATTCCTATGAAAGGCATGCAGGCTAAAAAGTCGATGACGTGGCGAGACGATTAAAACGGAACGTTTCATATTTCGAAGAAATGGAACCTCACCGAAGCATCTCAATTGCTGAAACAATTTAGGCAGTCTATTCTAGATGCGACAACAACAACTGCGACAGCAACGGCAACAGCAACGGTAGCGACGACGACTAAGTCCACAATGACGAAAAAAAGAGGCAATAGCGTGATGTTGGATAACGGGTCGTTGGCGAGTAAAAAAAGAAGGAGGACCGAAAATAAGTTTCTGGATGATGTCGAGGTACAGACGTGTTTATTTTATTTATTTAAATATATGAAAAAATCTGAAAAAAGTATTAAGGAATGTGTTATGTTATACGAAAAAAAAAATTGTTGGCGATTTAAACATCGATATTGTTCGCGATATTTATCAGTGTATAAGCGAGGAGAATTTACACCGGATTTTTAATTTAATAATGGGTCTGTAATTATTTTGTAGGTAATTGAACGTAGATGATGAAGCGAAAAAGAAAAAACGATGCTACTGCTACTGTAGACGTTAATTTGATTAAAAAAGCTTTTAGACTCTTGAAAGGAGAGACATTTGATAATGAAGAACAGAAACGATCGTATTCTTTGCATGATAAAGCATTTAGAAATTATAAATGTTTACAAATACATGTTGATAAAAAAAGGTGCAACGGAGTATTGATTTGGCCGAGCTGAAAGATTTATCGAGATATGATAATAATTACAGTTATTTGTTGGTGTGCGTCAATGTGGCTACTCAATATGCTTTTGTGAAATTGCTGAAGAGTAAAACTAGTGAAGATGTAAAAAAAAAATTCGAAGAGATATTGTTAGAGAATAAAGCGGTTCCTGAGAGAATTCAATGCGACGAGGAGACCGAATTTCAAAAAATTCGTAACGAATTGAGTAGAAAATACGGTTTTGTTGTATTTCATACGTATAATAGAGAGGTGAAGGCGAGTCATAGAACGATTCATTCGAACGATGAAGCTTATCATTCGTCGTACTTTGACCATTCTGGGTGGAAATAGATACGTACGATGTTTGCCTTCTATCGTCGAGCGATATAACGAATCTCCTGATCGCGGAATTTTCGGTCTTTCCCCGAAGGATGTTTATGTCGAGGGAAAACATATTAGCGAGAAACTAAAATTGAAAAATATATTGAATTTTTCCCCGCCGTTAAAAAATTATTAAAAAAAGGAGATAAAGTGCAAATTTCCAGAGCTAAAAATAATATATTTGAAAAATCCAGTTTGAGAAGATGGAAAAATGAGATATTTAGAATTCATAAAGTCTATATAACCAACCCCGTCACTTATTCGATTAAAGACGATAACAACGAGATTATAAAAGGCGTATTTTACAGAGAAGAATTGAAGAAAATTTGATCGACATGAACGTGACGTTTATGGGCAATTGTCAGAATAAAATCGGAGGTACGAACTACACTAATGATTTTACGATGACGTTACCCGTGCCCATCAATTGCAAAACTAAAGCAGGCTACATCAGCGTGCTAAAGGTGTTATACCCGTTGACAACTCAAAATATTCTACCCGACGAATGTTGGTTTTCTCTCAAGTATACGTACGGTTATTTTAGAAAAAAAACTTCGGGCGAACCTCAATTCACGTTGAGAGTAAATAAGTTTGTGATTCCGGACGGCATTTATGCCGTAGAAGATTTGGTCGATTACATGCACGCCTGTTTGAGCCCATACGATATTTCCATGGAATTGTCCGAATTCGGGAAAATTATATTTCATTTTAATGCCGATAAAGCATATATTTATAAGGAGCCGAATACAAAGACAGCTAGTATTGAGAACAATGGTGGCGAAACTATTGCAAAAAAAACATTTTCAAAAAAAATAGCGTACATGGTGGGTTCAGATAACGACGATACGATCGATGTGTACATTAACACGAACGAGGATCATACGAACACAAAAACAAAAAAAAAAGGAGATGCAAGCGTTTTTACGACGGAAAAGATCATGCCCTATTTGCCTGACATTACGGAGAGCGCAAATCACATTTTGATTTATTGCGATCAAGTTGAAAAATCCATAGTGGGCGATTTGTATTCGAAATTATTGACGAGCGCACCCATGCAAGTCAAAGGACAAGGAAGTGGCGAAACGTTCGTATACGAGCCCGTAATTATTAGAAGAAAATTAATGAAAGGCATCATAACGGATTTTCGCATCAACTTATATAATTCGCAAAACGAACTGATCAATTTTGGGTCTGGCGTGGTGTCTTTGGAGTGCAGAATCGATTATGACTGACGTAGAATTGTTCGTGACCGACAACGAATTAAAAGTTAAAAAATGGAACGTTCATTATCCATTTTCGATTTATAAAAACAATAAATCAAGTAGACAGAAAATTTACTTTAAAATTGAAAAAATATCGTACGAAAACATACAAGGTTCGTTTACATTTTATTTTTGTAAAAAAATCGACTTTGGTCAATTGGCGACGACGAACGTTCCCGTCAGTAAATGGGTCGCTGTCCACGACGGCGTTTTGCATCACGACAAAGACGTCGCATGTAATGCGGATTTACAATACATATTATTCGAAAAGTATTTGTTTTTTTATTTCGACGAAAAAAATCAATGGAGTTTACGAAATACCGACAATCAATTCTTGCCAAGTTATTTAATTAATAGTAAAAAATATATCGAGAAAAATGTTTTCTTTTGGCTAAAATACGATAATGCAGATTTATATATATCCAAAGAAAAAATACAATTTAGTTTACGATTATGGTTTGAAGATGAACAAGGCGTATGATGCGGAGTTTTTTAAGAAATTATTAAAAGGCGAATACCCCGTGTCCAGATATAAAAATACAAATTTAATCGGCTGTATTTATAAACAGTCCGTTTTCGAAAAAGCTAGGGAAGAGAGTATAGCGCCCCCTCAAAATTTGAATCACAGCTTTCCTATTCCGAAAAATAATCTGCCCTTGGATCCCGTACCGAGCAGGAAAAGAAAACGCGGCGCGAAATCATTACTCGATCCGCGTATTTTAAAACTCATCGGGAATGCCTAGAGGTCGACGTAGAAGGAGACGACAAAGAGGCGGTAGTTTTTTAAGAGCGCTTGCTAAACCGGCTGCTAGAATAGCGTTAAGGAAAGGAGTACCTACTTTAGGAAATCATTTAGTGAACAAAGGCGTGCCTGTCATAACAAATCATTTAGCGTCGAGATACTTGAGTTAGGAAAAAACAAACAATGCCCCCCAGAGTACCGATACCGTTAGCATTACTACCGAATCGAGAAAGCGAACAAAATAACGTCGAAAAACATGACGGTCTCATACAAGAACCCATTTTGGAATTGTTTAAGGTACCTCCTTTCAATACAACCTACGTCGATTCGAGAATGGGCATTTTCAATTCGTCGCCGAATAACGATAGTGTTATGGCGACCGATTATACGTTTTATCCTAGCGCGAACGAGTACGGTCTTTTTAAAATGGACCAGGCCGTTTTGTACGCAAAAATAGATATCGTTACGGCCGCGACTGGTAATAGAGCAGCGGAGAATTCGATCGCTTGCATGCAGCCTGGTCCTTTGCGAACCATGTGGGGTCAAATTAACGTCTTCGTAAATCAAGACATGATAGACACGTCCAACAATGCCGAGAATTACATAGGTTACGTTCGTCATTTGATGGGTGAAATTCCTGATCAATATCTTAAAACGGCTGAAATTACCGGTGCATATCACAACACTCATTTTGGAGCTGCCGACAAATCGGATAGCATTGTTCGTTTAGCAGATATAACTCATGACGATTGCATAAATCACGGTGCCGCAAAACGGTTGAAATTGACGAGCAACAAACAAGTCGAGTGCATAGACATTTTTGACAGAAATTGTTTTAACGAAACGGGAGAAGGAAGCGTCTTTCCCACGGATTTCGAATTGAAAATTCAATTATCGCGTGCCGCCAAAAACAAATATTTATTGGGCGCCGCGGCGACGTGCGGAGCTTTGGATATATCGTTGAAAGATTTCCAACTGATAATTCCCATGTTTAAACCCAGGCAGCAACTAGTTGCTGCCATCAACAACATGATGATAAAAAAGAATCGAGAAATTGCAAAATGCGTATTTCAATACAGGGCCGTGTCGTACCCCGTGGACACCGGAACACAGTACATAAAATTCAATAACATATTCAACGGATCGAGACCTACGCGTCTTTACACCATATTATTTACGCGCGCAAGATATAACGGCGGTTACGAATCCAACCCCTTTCGATTCGAATCGGTGGCTTTTTCTCGATTCGAAGTACGCATAAACGAAGGAATTGTTTATCCCGTTTACAAGGGCTTAATAGATGAATTTCTAACGGATTATTGCGTGATCACCGTACATTTGTCCGAAAATAAAGATAGCTTTAATAAGGTCTTACCAAATACGACGACCGGTCAAGTGAGCGTCGAATGGGATTTGAAGAATGCGTTGGGTGGAAACATGCAAATATTATTTATCGGCGAATTTAGAAATTGCATTAAAATCGCCTATAATACGGCGCCGCAAAATATGTTTGCGTTTAAAAAAAAAACAACAAAAAATTAAAAAACGGTAGAAAAGTAAAGCGTATATCAATAAAATAAGAATTATATTCATTTATTTGAAATTTGTTTGTTCGTTAGTAAAGATGAATTGTAGAACTTGTATTATTCGTAGACAAAAGTGTAATAAAAGAAAACGTAGGTATTTGAATAAGCCCATTGATTATTTCACCGGTTTGCAACGCCCGACCTTGCATGTACGATCCGTAATATCTAAGTATGGATGAAATGAAGCGAAAAGAGAATATTTTGCAAGAAGAAGAAGAAGAAAGTAACGATAATAACGAAACGGAAAAAGAGGAGATTATAAAAAACGACAAGGAAACAACAGAAAACAAACGCGACGAGGACGAGGACGAAGAAACAGAAGAAGACAAAGACGACTATTATTTGGACGTTTATAGCGACGACGGGATCGAATCGTCCTCATCAGTTTCCGATTCTTCCGATGCAGACGACGAAGCGTGCGACGAAAAATCCGGAAACGATTTAATTATCAGAAATGTTTTGAGACAATTGCTAGAATACAATAAGATTAAACAAAAAGAAAATTTG
>JAODVQ020473471.1:0-10303 GCA_025400075.2 Phenganax stokvisi
AATATCTTCAGAATAAACTGCTTGGATTTCGCTGAAAATGTTTTGTTGCGGAGATCGGCCCGCAGGCCCCATAGTACGCGTACTAACTGTCAGCCATATTTTACGCAGGGTGTGGCTCGTAGACCGACCGCGTGTTTATACGCATGCGCCCCGATATCACGAGCTAGCTAGCTAGCTCCCCCGGGATATAATCTGAATGTATGCGCATGCTCATGCCCTTGCTTCTCTACCTTTTGTGAAAGCACTATTATTATACTGTAAGCTTGGGCCCTTAACTCAGTTTCTCTTGAGCCCCATGGCACCAAAACAATGCAGTCTGGCTTGTAGCTGTGCCTTCGTACTTGCGCCGAGGGTTTGCACTTAAGTGCTTTTCATTTTTAGCTACACGGGGGAGGAGCTCGCCAGCTGACTTTGCTCTGCCTCCTGCATGGTAGTGCTCTTTATATAGAATAAATCCCTCTAGTTCAGTTGTGCTGATGGTTTGAGTAGTCGCTGAGTACCCTAAGACGGAATTAGACTGACGAAGATCGAAGTTCTCGGCAGCTAAATTTCGGGCCCTGCCATTTCGTCTACATGTAAGCAATTCTCTCCAACTTTTGACAGACTGCTTCTCACTTGCCATCGTGTATGCATCAGCTTAGATGATAATCACGCTTTCTCTGTTTTGTGTAATAGCTGACTATTATAAGTGTCTGACGAAGAGCGGTAATTTACTTTGCGATATCTACAGATGGACGATAATGAAGAATTCGGGGCGCCTTCAAGATATTGGGAAAGTACGCCAGTTGTAGAAATACGGGCGCCAATTAGACCAAGAAAATGTTGGTTGCTCTCCCATCTTCTACTAAGGTATAGAAAGCTCGTGTACTAGACACTATTAATTAATCATTGACACTGCAAGTTGGGTGGATCCACTGGTGTGGCTAGGATGGAAGAAGACTCTATCACATGATGATCTCTACATTCCTCCACCTGAGACTGATTCAAAATCTCTCCTTGAGCAATTTAACAAGTGAGTAGAATGAAAATATTCATCTATTCACCTACAATGTTAACCTCAAATCATTATGTGTCTTGATAATTGGGGGAAATTGTTTAAAAGAATAATTATGTCATGATAAATACTTAATACCTCTCCTAACAGAGGTTGCTATGGCGTCATAGCCCATAGTAAATGTTAGCCCAGAAATGAAAGGTGTTGTGTCGGACCTTCTCCTGTTTTATAAAGAGTCCCACTCAAAGCAGCTCATTTTTCTTTTGAAAAATGTAGCTGTCTTGAGTATAGTTGAATTGTTTGATGTGCCTTTGCCTTGCCTTTTTTCCTCTCTGTTTTCATGATTACGTAAACCACATCTTTCTCATATTATTATGAAGATGTTCACCAATGTATATTAGGTATTGGTTGATAGAGGTGAGCAAGAAGAATGGTGGAGGAAAGGCCAATGTCTGGATTGTCATATTCAAATGTTATTGGTTCAGTTTCATTATCATTGGAGTAATGCTTCTTCTGGAGGTTTGTGGTTTTGTGTGTCAAGTTATACACCCTCTATGCACAGCACTATCCAAATTTACCAATATTTCATGATGTTCTAGTCATTCTGTCTAACTACACTATACAGTTTATGAAGAATTGAAACTAATACAGGTATTGCTGCTTGTGGGACAGTCTCTAATACTAGGATATATTGCCAGCTACTTCACCATTGTTTCTCCTACATCAGATGATACAAGTCGAGTGTATCTTCTTTCTGTAGGTATGTGCTATTCCTGTTTTACTAACATATACCAGGTAGCATCAAGTCAGGTTCCCTCTCTGTTTGGTCAAATTAGGTCCTAAACTACTCAAAAGCTGTTAAAGCATTGTGATCAGCCATCAAAGGTGTGACGTATCATTAATACTAACATGTTCATTTTCCCCAGTGAGCACACGTTAGCCTTGCAATACCACGCCCTCCCTACACATGCTAGTATGTGCGTACGTACGTACACGTAAGATGACCGCACTGGGGCTGTATCGATGCTAACGGTAACATGCTATGTTCTTGGACTGAGCTACCAGAGTTCGATGCTCACGGAATTCATTTTTTGTGTTTTAGTCTTAGTTTATGAGATACACCCACTCTGCGCAAGCTCCGTAGATGAAATATGCAGTTTTTTTGTCTCACTTCATCAAAGCCAAATGGAGCTGTTCAATTTAGCCTATGTACAAGGATCATGGGTTCTGTTTTCTTAATATCCTGCACTGTTGTGTGAGGTTGTTGTTATAGTATTAGCTAGCTAGTAGTATTATATAGCTACATAATAGTGAGATCTCTGTTCTGCAAGCAGCATACGCTAAACCTGCTGCCTGTGCCGAGGGTTTGCACTTTAGTGATTTTCATTTTAATTGCATCAGATAAATTTTGTTATCTACAGTAGTTCACCTCTCTGAATGAAATAAGACCATTGTTTTTATGGTGATATTCTGTGGTGGTGTTTGACAGGATTGATATTGATGGGAGTATTTATATTGGTAATTCACTCCCATGCCTTCCTACTGGCTCAGAAAGTTGGAATGATGTGTCGTGTCATGTGCACTTCTGCTATATATCAAAAGGTCTGTCATTCTCTCTGCACACACAGTCTCAAAGCAAAGGTGTATATATATACATTAAATATTTTCGTTTTTGTACCATAGCATTGCAGCTACTTATTTGCTTAGGTGTTACGTTTGAGTCAGGAAACATTGAGCAAGTTGTCTACAGGTCATGTTATTAATCTTACATCAAATGATGTCCAGAGATTTGAGAAGCTATTTTCTGATATTCATTTCCTCTGGATTAGTCCTCTCCACATCATTATCTTTGCTGTCATTGTTTATCGAGAACTTGGCTGGCCTTCCTTCCCTGCAACTGGGCTAGTCATCTTACTAGTTCCTCTCCAACTTCTCTTAGCTTTTGTTTTTGGCAAACTATGGTATGAAATCTAGCTGTTGTTTAATGTTTGTATTTTTTTGTTATGTATACTATATATATATATATACAACTTTAAGGTTGAAGTCAGCTGTCCTCACTGACCATCGTGTCCGTGTCATGAACGAAATCATTGCTGGAATCAGAGTGATCAAGATGTATGCATGGGAATATGCTTTCAGAGATCTTGTCACTCATCTAAGAAAGTCAGTGTTTACCTATATAGGACACAAATATCATGTTAGTCCTAGGCATTCATCCAGAAAAGGTTATACATTTAATTCCTAGTTGCACTTTTCCTTTCCTTACATTTGCATGATAAAAATTGCTTACATTTGCATGATGAAAATTTTGTGAAGAAACGAACAACGCAAGGTAAATGCACAACAAACAAATCAACTACATCCAGGACAATTCTTTTCAAAGGAAAGAACTGCCCTGGATGGGACTAAACCCATGATACCCAGCGTTCCAGGCCGAGTGCTCTACCAACTGAGCCACCAGGGGCAGTCAGTTGGCAGAGGGCTCGAGTCTTCGATAAAACACAAAACTAGATAAGGCAAGGAGGATGTTTCTACACTAGACTGGCTAACGCACAGTAAACTCTCACTAAGCATGTATATTTGACCCCTACTTACCCTTTGATTTCTGAAACGAAGATCACACTATAGGTATATGTAATTGGCGAGCAGGAGCGAGCCAACATTATTAGTAAAACGAGCACAATTTTTCTATATATATATATATCTATATATATGTTTGTCAACGTGCTTATATCCTTACATGCATGCTCCATAAACAAAGCTACTGCGTATGCCGTTTTAACCACATCTTGCTCGATCAGGAAGGGTTAGTCGATTGTTATATCTTATAGCCACGATTGTGGTGCAAGGAGCGCCCGTCTCCAACATAGAAATGTAGCTGACCATGCTCGACATGATGAAGAAACTCCTGATGCGAGAAAAGCCCGCCTCGATCGTAGGAATGCGGCTGACCGTGCTCGACGTGAGACAGAAATTCCTGAGGCGAGAAAAGCCCATCTTGATCGTTGTAGGACAGCCGCCCCAGCTAAAATGCAAAAGGGAGTCATCTCAACAAAGTGACGCTAGACTTAACTGTTTAGGGGAGGAGGGTCATTGTTATGCAGTTGGGTGCTTGAACTATTGTGTAAACGGATAGTGTAGACGTGTACTTACAGGGCAGGTAATAGAACTCGGCCCCATTTACAACCCGGCCTCGTTTAATATGCTTTATTGTGAATGGATCTTAGTAGCAGCAGAATGTTTTCAGCAGACGAATAAGGTTTAAATGAATACAACTTCACTGGTAAGTATAGTCAATTGCATCTTAGGAGCTCAATATCAAAGAGTGAACTAAGGTCGGAGGACGTGTAAACCACGTAATATTAAGTATGCATGCTTGTGGTTTATTAAAAACTGATGACAGGCCTGATGGAAACACACCCCAAGCAGGGTCTAAGCCGTTAAAATTAATGGCAGTATATAGTTTGTACGCGTTCTATGAGGTGTGCAGATCTCTGCAGTGGAGCATTTATTAACTCCATATTGACATCTCAACAGAAGATGTTTACTACCTGAGTTGGTGATATAGTTATCTGAGGTAAATTACCATCATAGAATGAGATTAAATTTCCATAGAGAAATAAACACATATCAGCCATAATGCGTAGTTGGGTCATGTTCAGTGCATCATACATATGAAGAAGTAAGTACAGAAACAAACAACACAAGGCAAATGCATTACAGACAACACAACTATGTACATCCAGAACAATATCTTTTCAGAGAAAAGAACTGCCCTGGACAGGACTCAAACCCATGACACCCGGCATTCTGGGCCGAGTGCTCTACCAACTGAGCTACAAGGGACAGTCAAGTTGGTAGTGGCCCCGAGTCTACAATACAACACAACACTAGACATGCACTCATCTGGTAATGATACACCTCTATACACTAGGTCGAATGTAAAACAATTATTATGGCAAGTTGTTTTTTTAATTATGTATATTACATTTTAGTTTTATAATATTCATAGTTCTAAAATGGATGTAATAATTAACGAGCAATAAGTAAGGTTGTTGAGAAAGTCTAAGCTGGCTAAGTTGACCTCTCTCTCCCCCCGTACGTAAACTTGAGCAGAAGTGCCACACAACAACTTCCTTTGCTCAAATCCTCAGGTTCTAAATGAGGCAGGATTCTATTCAAGGGTTCTACTTGAAGAAATATGCTACTTTAAACTGGCAGCCATTTTATTTGCCTCATGGCCCAGGGCACTACAGAAGAGGTGCAACACAGATTCGATGACGTAATACTTTTGCTGACTCGGCAGAACTAGTCCTTAGTGTAATGCATGGCGGTAGAAATCGTTATGTTGCTTGCAAACGAAGTTAATGTAAGATATATTATTTTAGCTTGATGTGTTTATCAGGATGTTAGTTTGAATGTACTTACTACGAACTTCAGCGAACAATGCCTAGTTGAGGTTGTCCAGTAAGCTACAGTATTGCTACCAGCGGCACTGAATGGGCTATTGTGAGAAGAACTTGCCTGCTTAAACCTACAATTTGTGCTAACCTATACCTATAATTCGTGCTAACCTAACCTATAATTCGTGCTATCAGTTCACTGACTGTTTGTCAAGTTGCTTTAGTTTCATGAAATCGGAGTTTACTACTAGCAGCTCACTGCCCTTAGAGTGCAATACATTTCTTTTGGCTCAGTAGTTTGCTGAATCAGCAAAAGCATTACATCATGTAATGTAGTATGTCTCACCTCCTCTGGGGGCACTATAGTAATCAGCACATACTGTATTGTACCAGGCCATTTACCCTTTCATGACATACTCCTGGAACCTGCCTCACTACATGGTATGTAAATTAGAAGTTCACGCTCACGACAAGGGGAAAATGTAGAGAGAAAAAGAAGAGGACTGCTAGGGGACTTTTCAAAGCAACACTATAATGCCAATAAGTGCTATATGCCTGCGCCGAGGGTTTTGCACTTTTAGTGCTATTGTATTTCTGTTTGACTGTATAGTTAATCTCTCCCTCACCTGTTACAGAGTAGAGGTTACACAGATATTGAAATATTCAGCATTGCGAGCCACAGGAATGGCCTTCTCTGATGTGATTTCACTGTCAGTGGTGGTGTTTATTATAGTGATACTGAGTTTGATTGCCGGAGAAGAGCTATCACTGTTCCTAGCTGTCTTCATTCTGTCCATGTCCAAACAATTAGTTGATAGTACAGTCTACTATGTCACACGGGCTGCCATTCTCCTTTTTGATGCCAACACTTCAGTAAAGAGAATTCAGGTGATCTTTGAGCCTGTTCTATCCTTGAATAAACAAGGCAAATCCACATAATTATATACAATTAACTGCTCTGGATGTATACGTGGTGATCTAAATGCATCAAAAATTTTTCAATCTAATTTACATGATATAATGTGTCCCGCATATAATGATATATTAGTTGCACATAAGGTATTCGTTTAAAGGTATGCACCTATATTATGTACTGTAATTTTGTTTTACAGACTTTTCTTGAGCTTGAGGAGTTGAAAACTAATGTGTATATCAATAACCCCAGGACTGCTAACCCTCGGCAAACATCCTGTTCTCTTTGTGCTGCTAACCCTACTCCTGTTGTGGTGGTAGATGACGTGTCCCTCTCGTGGAACCAAAGAAGTACTCAATCCACTCTCAGTGGAGTGTCCTTTTCTCTCAACAGAGTTGGTTTAGAAACATTTTGTAATGACTAAATATTATATTACATTATTAGGAGAAACCTTTGTTGGCAGTGGTCGGTCCAGTTGGAGCTGGAAAGGTATCACGTTTAGAATTTACATGTTTTTAGTTGTCACTGCTAGGCATACATATCACCTTAGTTGCACTCTACAGGTGGAAGTTGCCTGTGGGCACACTACAATACAGCATACACTGTATGTCAAACTATGCAAGCTAGTTTTTTTGAGTAAAAAATTTCCTTAACACTACACCTCTTGACTACTATTATGAGTGTTTATAATAAGCATAACATTTTCTATTAGTCCACACTGTTGCAAGGCCTTCTTGGAGAATTGGAACCAGTCAAGGGGAGGTTAGATGTGAAAGGTACCATTTCCTACTGCTCTCAGGAACCCTGGGTGTTCTCTGGAACACTGAAAGAAAATATTCTCTTTGGAATGATGTATGATCCTGTTCGCTACCATACTGTACTCAAATCCTGTGCACTTGATGAGGTACTATATAGTGTGTACTCACTGTACACACTAATATCTGATATTCAGTTGCTAACATTACATTTTCAGCATGTTATTATTGTTACTGATTAATTAAAGGCGGATTCACAATACGACGCTGGGCTCCAGTGTACCTGAGCGTTGCGTAATTGTGAACGGTCTTACGTTGCAACGCTCATGACTCTGGGACGAGCGTCCTATGCTGGGAATAAGAAAAAGTTCTATTACTTGCATCGTCAGAGTCATCAGCGCTGCGGTTGGCCAGCACTCCGCCCAGCACGCTCATGCCCAGTGTTGTATTGTAAACCCGGCTTAATCCTCGGCGCACATGCATGAGGGTTACGGTACTCTTTCTGTGTGTCTGTCTGTCCGTAATCGCACATCTCACTTCTTGAAGCATATTTCACGCTAAAACTGAAGCGACAGTATCTTGGTGCAATGAACGTCAAAAATTTTTGGGAAAATCGCTTCATTGCTGAGATATAGCGAATTTCATTCCCAACTTGATAACTATCGACAGCCATATTGAGCGATCAAAACACTCGTGATTGGCTCTGTTAAAAGGTCCAAGTTTGCACTGCACGTTCGTGATGGTGTCCGGCGGTCCAGCAGTAATGTGCTCTGTTCAGGGACTGAGCAAGCTGAGTTTGATTCCTCACGGTTTTTTTCCCTATATTAGTCTTAGTGTACGAGACACGCCCACTCTGCGTACTCTCAGTATATCAATTTTTGTCTCACTTCATCCAAGTCAAATGGAGCAGTCCAATTTAACATATATTGCACATTTGTTGTGAGGTTGTAGGATTAACTAGGTAGTTAGAACTCTGTTCTGAGAGCAGCATATGCTAAACCTGCAGTCTGCACCGAGGGTTTGCACTTTAGTGCTTTTCATTGTAACTGGTATGATAGGAGTCTTGGTCGCTAATGGATAGTTAAGCATACCTAGTGGCACTCAACACTGTATCTAATACCATAAATTACAAACATGACTTTTTCATATAGGTAGAGAAGCTGGAGTAGAGTTGATCAAGTATAGTAATATGTGACCTTGTGTTAGATAGCAAGTCACACATTTAGTTTTATAAATCTGATATTTTCCACTACTCTATACTTCATAAGGTACCTATATATATACAACACTCCCTTTATGTTCTGACAACTAATCGTAACCACTTTACTCTCAGCCTCAGTTTCACACACTCCTTATGCCACGTGCAGGATGTTGATCATCTACTACACAGAGACCTAACGTTGGTAGGAGAACGAGGAGTGTCTCTTAGTGGAGGTCAGAAGGCACGGGTCAATCTGGCAAGAGCCATATATCGTCAATCAGATCTTTATCTTCTTGATGATCCTCTGTCTGCTGTTGATACCGCTGTCTCTAGACAGCTCTATGATAGGTTATCTATGATCTTATAACATTTTTAACCAAGGACACACCATTAAGCCAACTGTTCTGAGGAACAATTGCAGAGCACCAGAGTGTTAGATTAAAATGCAATTTATACATTAAAGGAAGTGTAGCAGTATGTAAGGGCTAAATATAGTACAAGTGGAACGAAATTGCATTCTTTCACTGTTTCCTATTGTTCTTGATTGGTTTGCTCTATCTTTAGTAAAATTTCTAAATTTAGCCCTTATATACTGCTACATTTCCTTTAAACCAAAAGATGTGAAGTAACTAAAGACAGGTGGCTATGAGGTGCCTGTGCACTAGTCATGCTAATACATGACTTATAATACAGTGTCTTGGTAGTTTCATTACCCCAGTTAGCTTCCACAGGCCAAGTGAGAGTATACTCTGCTAATCACAGTCTAAGGTAGAAACATCCCTTCTTTACCTAGTATACGACCTAGGACAACTACCTACCAACTGACTGTCTCTGATTAGCTCAAGGTAGTGTACTCGGACTGGAATTCATGGTGTCAATGGTCAAATACCCAACTGGGTGGTTAGAGAATTGTTCTGGATGTAGTTGATTTGTACTTGCATTGCGATGATGTTTATTAACAAAGAAATTCATTTGTACTATACATCAGTGGCTCTGCAGATTGTAAGTGGTGCTTTTGCTGGGAGCTGATGAAGTAATGATGGTGTACTGTATTTTTAATGATTTGTAATGCTGTAGGGTGATACGTGGTTTATTGAGGGAAAGCTGTGTAGTCCTGGTCACCCATCAGCTGCAGTTTGCACAGTTAGCAGATTATATTCTGGCAATCAAAAAGGTTAATTCTCACTTACCTAGGGGGTTCTACAAAAATATAAGATTTCCCTAATATTTTACTGGGTGATTGCTAGTGCCTCACGGACAATAAAACAGAATTCTTCCTCCCTTGTTTTACTACTTCATTAAATGTTTATTAGCATGTTCATAAACCGAGGTACCGTACACTTGAAAGGGAGCTGGTTAACATATGCATGCACATTAATGCATGCGTGGTGCTAATTAGCAATGTGCAATAACATTTTACGTGTTCTACGCATAAACGTTGATAAAATGAGAGGGTTGAGATTTTAAAAATTTACCCCTCCATCAGAAACTTTGATACTGTCAATGAATGATGGATGATGCAGATAAAGGGGCAGGACTTAGTCTTTGAATAAGTCCGTCTTCACAGTGCTATGTGACAAACCATGTTAATTGCAATAATATGCCCTGGTACTAGATGAACAAACACAGTGGTGCATCTCATAAGACAACTAATATCAAGTCTGCTATGAAAAATTCTGTCAACATCACAGATCTCAGAGTTTTCCTTCTACAGTAGAACCTCCAAACAAAGGCCACCTATGGGGACAGGAGTTTTAGCCTTTGTAGAGAGGTTGCCTTTGTTTGGGGGTTGTGCAAAAAACACTTTAGATTTGTGTATAATTTGCAAACATGCATTTAATGAAAAGCACTGAAGTGCAAACCCTCGGCACAGGCATAGGTGGAATTGTGTGGTCCAAATTGTTATAAGCAGTAGATTACCTACAGCTATCACCTACCTTGTAGTGTTGCACAGGCTAGAGCTACTTATTTCAATACACAATATACAAGCTCAGCTGGCATGCTCGCGTTTATATAGTCAAGTGGCCTTGTATATAC
>JAODVQ020473580.1:0-10303 GCA_025400075.2 Phenganax stokvisi
CTGACTTATCCACCGTTTAAGCTAAACGGCGTACGAACAACCGGCCCCTGGTCTTAAGCTGGCATGCATGCGTACCATATGAAGAGGACATCTTGTCAAGGAAAACGAGTTGTTTCTGCATGCAGTAGCAGCGAAAACCTATGATCAAAAATTGTCAGTCAAAGAGTAGTGTCATGCTACTCTGTCTTACTTCTATGGAAACCTATTTAGGAATAATGTGATGAATTCCACAACAACTATGCTAAACATGGTACTATTACTATTTTTGTCACAGGTTATCAAACCAGGGCAAGAAAACGAAGTACTTGGTTTTAGTAGCAACATCAGGCGATACTGGAGGTGCAGTCTTGGATGGATTTCAGACTTGCAGCAACGTTGCAGTTTTGGTACTGTACCCGGAGCAAGGCATTAGTGAGATACAACGTAAACAAATGACGAGTATGGAAGCAAAAAATATCCAAGTTCTTGGCGTACAATCGGACTTTGATTTCTGTCAGACTGCAGTGAAACAGATTCTAGTCGATCAAAGTTTTGCTGCTCGCGTATGGGAGAGATATGGCTACAGGTTGTCAGACAAGTCTCGCACAGACGAGAAAGTTTTCCTTTGTTAATTCTATTTGCTTTTGACGAGTAGTTCGTGACAAGAACAAAGTGCCAGTTTTCCTTAACGAGGAGCCTATGTCAGCTTTAAGCCGAGATAATTGGTTTGTTGCAAACATGCATAAGCAAGTAAAGTTGTCGAGGAGAACTTGCTCGTTGTAGTCAACATAAGTCAATACTTATTGATTAAGGTAGTATTAGAAAAAAGAATGTGGATAGACCCAAAGAATGGTTGAGTCCATCTGCGAAGCATTTTTGTGCCATTGATTGTGGAACGGCTTTTTCTTAAGAATGTAACATTTGAAAAAGTTTAGTTTGGGTAACATTGAAACCTGAGTTATTGCTTTTTGGTACGGTTTGACGTTGAATTCTGGAGAAGTGAAGTCTACTAAATTTGACCAAAATGCGATGTCTTGACCCTGGTCATAGCATTATTGTTAAGCCATGTTTATATAGCAGGCGAGACGGGGGTTTGCCTGGACAGGACGATGTTCCAGATCTCTGCATGAATATATCTTCATTATTTATCATGTTGTGTTTATATATGATAAGGCATTTCTCCTCTCGTCCCACCTAGCGCGGGATTTCGCTTTCATCTGCCGGGATGAGTTTTGACTGGTTTGGTCAATCCAACCAAATGGCATCTTTGACCTTGTCAGGACAAAATTATGATGACGTTGCGTTTTTTTCAACGTCATGTGACGAGATCCGAGCGATTGTTCCGGCCCGGGATTCTTCTCACATGACATTGTGTCCCAGGTGCAAAACAATTTTTTAGTACAGGTCGAACCATTCAATGACAGAAATTGATCCCAGGAGTGATCGAGCCATGCACTAACTTGCATTGCGCTATTCTTATAGGTTTACGGTGGCCAACTCTATCAACTGGGGACGACTTCTTCCTCAAATATTATATCACGCGTCAGGTTATTTAGATCTTGTTAAGACCGGAGAAATAGCTATGGGCGAACCCATAGATCTTTGCGTTCCAACTGGAAACTTTGGAAATATCTTGGCAGCATATTATGCTAAGGTAATTTTCGTGTGTATGCAATATGTTGAAGAAGATCGTTTACCACTTAGATGTTGAACTTGGTGAACTCTAAACAGCATGATAATTCTTTGTAATCTCGTGTAACTATCGCCAGCTTCTTAAAATAAACTGATATAATCCAACCAAATAGCATCTTTGACCTCTGGGCTTTTCACTTGAAATTTGGTTTAAAAAGCTGATGTGGCACGAAGATGATCGTTTTCGGTTTGTTTGCGTGGAACAGGAATGATTTAATCTTTTACCCCAGTATGATAGGTTATTCTCCATGGCCGAAGTTTGAAATGAACTCAGGCATTAAGCACGTAGTTAAATAGTTTCTAAACATTTTCTCATTTAGGAAATGGGTATTCCATTCCAGTCTCTCGTGTGCGCGTCAAATACGAACAACGTTCTTACGGATTTCTTCCAAAATGGAAAATACGATTTGAGAGATCGTCATCTTGACAAAACTATTTCACCTTCGATTGATATCCTTGAATCTTCCAATTTGGAACGGTTTCTGTATCACATGACTAAAGACGGTTCGCTGATCAGTGATCTCTTTCGACAACTGAAAAGAGAAAGATATTTCGAGGTATTTGGAACTATAGATCTTCCTTAGCTTCAACCTGGGGTAATATTTTCAATTCATATGTTCTTCCTAACACTTTTGATTCAAGTCTGTTACGAGATATATCTGTTGTTGACTAATTCTTGCTGCTGTATACTCATAAATTAAAACTAAACGTACCATATTGTACTGGATAACTCCACCAGTTCTTACTTTTCATCGTGGAGTCGTTTCTTACTGATTCTCGACTAGCTCTATGGCTTTATCATTGCAGGCTCTGTGAGAGTTACGTTCTAATATTATTATATGAAGAAAGCTAAACTAGCGTTATTCGTATTTTTAGATCCCGAAAGAGACTATCGATAAAATCAAATCTTTTGTTAAGTGTGGCTGGGCAAATGAAGACGAATGTAAAACAACAATTAAAACTTGTTATCAACAGCACAACTATCTTCTTGACCCGCACACTGCAGTCGGCCTAAATGTCGCCTTGAAAGGAACCCCGAGTCCCGCCCACAAGTTATTACTTTCAGCCACGGCTCATTTCAGTAAATTTGGCGAAGACGTTCTTCTTGCAATAGGAGTGGAACCAAACTCAAAAACACCTGCGGAAATTTTTAAACAGTTAAAGACCCTTAAAGTTCAACCCGAAATGAATGCTAATCTGTGCAAAGCGATTGAAAAACCGGAACTTCATTATAATAAATGTCCAAAGGACTTAGATGCCGTGAAAGAGAAAATTGAAAATTTCATTAAAGAACTGGCACAAAATGAATAAACTTGCAAAGACCACACTGATACGGTTATATAACTATTTTCAGCAATTTTATTGCTATACTTGGTGTGATTTTAAAACTATGTTATTACCATTTCCAACTATTTTTCTGCAATTTATTTAATATTATACGATTTATTTAATATCATATCACATTCTTCAAATGTTTTACTTCTACATTTTGCCTATTTTATGACTATTTTATTCAATTTTTTTAAAATTCTAAGTAGTTTATTGCTAGATGTTTGTTTTCGAATCTTTTTTCCCATGACTATTTTATTCGTATTTTTCTATTTTGAAGTATTTCAATTTTTACCACCTGCTGGGTTTCAGCTGCAACAGTTTCCAATTTTACCACTTTTGTTATGTTATATGTATTTTAAATTCTATTTTAAATTCCTTCTAACCCTGTTGTGGGTCTGCTGAATTTCACAATTATAAAATGGCATTAAAGCAACAATGTGATTAGTTAACCATATAGGATTTCCTTATATGATAGCAATATTATAACAGGAAAAAGAAAAAAGGTTTGATAGAGATAATTAGACAGAAATTGAAATAGCGAAAAATACTTTTAAAGTAGTACTGTTTTGAAAAAGAAAATAGTCTCACTAGTGGTCGTATTAGCTTTTTCCCACTTTTCCCGCGTTGCTCTAAGGTAAGTGAACGTTTACTTTGTGGTGTCTTGCTTTCGATGTTTGTTATTCTTACGAGTGTGTGTCATAAGTTTCTGATGGTAAGTGGTTTTCAATGTTATATTCTGGAAACTTTGCCGCTGCATGTCGTTTTTTCACTTCTTGGACTTTGATCATTACCTGTTTTAAGCATATCATTCGAAAAATCTCGTACACACGGTTCGTAAACAACTTTGTCAAAATCATTAAATATCACAAAAATCTCAAGATTGATTTAAGTCCTAAAATCAGAAGAATGTTGCGAATATCCTAAAAATCTGTGGAAAAGTTCTCAAAGATCACAAATAACCTTAAAATATCTCAACTATCTAAAATCATCATTGAAAACACGATAATCTTTTACAGTCCCTAACGGCCTAACCCCAACGCAAGGGTCAAAAATCTTGCCAGAATCCTTAAAAAACCTTTGTAAAAATTGCAGTAAAGCTTGGAAAACCGCGAAGAATCTGTAAAATCTTAAAATATCTTTGGAATCACAAAAAGTCTTCTAAATCTCAAGATATGTAAAGCATTTTTGAGATTATTGAATTAAATAAATCTTGAGTGGTTTTAAAAAAATCGCTCAAAATTGAATTAAAAAACTTGAGAAAATTTTTTGAGTGATACGGCCATCGGTGGTTACAAGTTCATGCTGTCATTTCAACTATTTCATATTAGTCGGGTAAGTAGTTATTCACGTTATCCTAGATTTTTATTTTCATTTTTAAGTTCTAGAATAGAAAAGTAATGCCGGCTAAATCCCCTAGTAGTCTAATAGTAATCTCATAAATCACCATAATAAAAAATAATTAAATAAAGAATAGAGTATTTTTGTCTGGCATTGACTTTTAATTTCTTGCAACAATTTTGTCAATTTCCAACATGACAAATTGTTTTATTTTAGTCTCGGGGTAGTACGTGTTCCAATCTGAATAGAAGTTTTATTGTGCTATGTCTATGATATATCATTAATTGAATTGAATTTACGTCGCCGTTTGATCTATTGTAATACTCTTTCAGCGAAACAACCTCTTATCTGTTTCTTGGTGCATGTTTTTTTAATTAAGAAAACAACAAGGACTAAACACTTTCGAAAAATATTTTGAAGCGATATCTTAGTTTCCTATCACCATAATGATTCTTTCTTTTATCTTTCTTGCTCTGCATAGATTTTTTGTGTTTTCGATAACATATTGTGAGACAAAGATATTTTGCAATATTACCGATTTTTAATCAAATTTTATCAGATTTCATCAACCAATTGGAAATGAGATCTCGCTTGATGACGCTAACGCTTTTACTCTCGTCAGGTGCATAGTTTAGAAATTAGGTTTCACTCAGATAGAACAGAACACTTGGCTGAGCAAATGGATGTTAGCAAACACGAGAGTAGCTTGCCACAGAAACAAAATGGTACATTTTATGAAATTCGCTCTGGCATCTGTTGTCAGTGCCTTCAGGCTGGAACTAACACTTTCTTTGCGAGTGTATGAAGCTAAACCATCTTTTTTTTGCTAGTGCGTATACTGGAGATTCTATGTGAGGTCTGCAAAGATTTTTCAACTGGAAAACATTACGGTATCTATGCGTGTGATGGCTGCAGTGGCTTTTTCAAACGTAGTATCCGCCGGAAACGACGCTACACATGTCAGGCTGTGTTTGGGAAAGGTAACTGTCCCGTCGATAAATTGCATCGAAATCAATGCCGGGCGTGTAGATTGAAGCGCTGTTTTCAAGTGAATATGAATAAAGATGGTAAGAATCATCATAAAAGATTTTTTTAGCTATTCCAATTTCATGACAATATATTTCGTGGTATAAAGAGGCAGAAAGCTTCTCAACAAAGTCAATATGTACAACTGCAGCAATCTATTGCACTAATATTAGTTGGGAACGCTTACCAAATCTCCCGCGCAAAATTGACTTTGTCGCATGAACTGTTACTACACTTCCAATTCAAAAAACTTTCCCAAATTATAAAAAGCTAAAATCTACTTCATGAATACTATATTTTGAAGGCCATATGTATAATTGCTTAATATTGCTGTATGTAAACGTATGACATTAGAATAACGAGTATTCCTTTTCATGCACCACACTCAAATATCATTCCCGCATGTTCACATACCACGACTGCCATGTAGTATGGAGCTATTAATTTTGCAAACATTATTCCGTGACAACATTATTTCACCGACTCAAACTGATAAAAGAAAAGCATTATTTCACCGACTCAAACGTGAAACGTTATTTCACCGACTAAAACTGATAAGAAGTGATAAAATATATCGCACTCTCTTTTTTCATTGTTTAGCAATTGTTGATATCTTTTAGATATATCATCCTATACTCCCATATGTTTGCAAAGATTTGCTCTAATTAATTTGCTCTCACCATGCATGACAATATTTGAATATATGTATGCTAGAACGATTCCTTCCACAAAACTGAAATTTTTTCCTAAACTGAAAATCAGCTTTCAAGCATAGGCAATTAACACAATCATGTTTCAAATGCAACGCATATACAATGCGATATTATTGTGCTGTACTTAGCGGCCGACAGGTGATTGGTGTGCGTCATTAAAACATGTGCGAGTGTCACCTGTACATTTCCACTACAGTGAGCGCGTTCTATTCAGTCCATCAAATCAGAGAAACCATCCACTATTACAATAGTCCACAATATACATTTTTGAACAGTGTAGACAGTGAAATATGGAATCCCGCTAACTCGAAGTCATTTAACTCAACTCCCCGTTAACTCAAACGAATTTTACGCCCCCTTCTTGGAGGAAACAGGGCCTCCGGTCAGTCACCTCAACTAAGAAAAGCTGTCAGCCTGCGTACCAACATGGTAATCCTGTAAAGTTGTACAATAAAACTCACAAAATAGACACTGTGTTTAAAATTCATCTTGAATAATGTCAAACGTTTACTTCGCAAGGGGTTGAAAATCAGTTGCACTGTTCAAAGGCCAGAAATCCATCTAAAATTGATTAGGTTTTGAGCTATAATAAAAAAATACAACTTTTCAACTTTACAACATCGTTATTTATTTCACACGGTTTGAGTCAATCACCTCGAGTTCATATGAAAAAAAGATATGAAATGTTTCATTTCTTCAAGTTTCATTTATGTAGCTATTTATCTCTGGCATAGGGTTTGTTGCTGCAACTGTGTGTTAATCGTGGTGATTTGTTTTCATCTTAGCGGTTCAACATGAACGTGGTCCAAGAAACTCTCCCCTGCAGCAGCGAAAATTTCTCCAGAGGAAAGTGGAGATATTCCAGCCACAGCACGCTTGTTTGGAAACGTTCATTATCCAGCTTCGTTCGGCTGAACCAGAGCTAAGCATCTTTTCATTTCTTAGTGCAGAAACTGTGTCAGTGTGTCATCCAGATATGTTTAGTGAAATTGTTGCAAGGTTCTTATTCAAATGTGTTGGTTGGATTAAAAACCTTTCCAATTATCTCGGAATTTGCATTACTGATCAGGTATAGCAATTGAAATACTAACCGACACCGCGTGCATATTGTGTACTGGTGTGGTGGATAAAAACAACCTTCCTGTTAGAGAGAAATTTTGAGAACGTCCCAATTTCGAAACAATAGTTTAAAAGGAGAACACACTATTTACTGCGAAAATCTTGGACCTTGTGAGTTTATTCGACGTTTTGGTTAAAGTGTAGTCTTCTTTCGTAGAAAGCATTCAGATTTAATGAATAAAATGAATAAATAATGCGATATCCATGCAATTAATCATTTTACAAGAACGTGTTGATATTTCAGGTTTTGCTGTTGGAACAATCTTGGAGTGAACTTTACATACTTGATGTTTCTCAAAATCCGCAGCTGATAGAAAGCTTGCTTGTGTTCGTAGAACAGTCACGTGATCAGAATGATGACGTAAAGAACTTATCACGTGTTTTGAAAGTTGCATTGAAGCGTCTTCACTCACTTGACCTTGATGATGTGGAACGACTTTTTCTTAAAGCAATTTTTTTCCTAAAACCAGGTGAATGTAAATATGTGATTCATGTTTTCACCCCATAAAAGATTGACGGTTGGTAAAGAGAGCCGAAACTCATTTCTATTGCTTATGCATTTGATTAAAAGTACGAAATCCTTAAACAGAAAAAGCTTACTACACAAGTAGTTGTATTATGCCATTTTTGATACTTACCATGGAACATGGTGTACCGGGGTGTTATAATATTTCTCTACATACGGAGCAGCGACAGTGTACATTATTGATCATGATGATATCCTTATAGCTCTTTCCGTACAAACAAACAAAGTGATTTGTCTAGCGAAAGCAATTTCATTGCGTCAAAATCTCGTACTTTTCAGTTGTGGGGAGATTACGAGACGTCGTAAAAATCGAGCTACTGCAAGACAAAATGCAAGAGAGCTTACGTGAGTACGAAAATAAAATGGAGCGCGATGTTCGTTTTGGAAGAATTCTTCTTGCTGGTGCTTCTCTTGCTCGTGTTCAGAAGAGAGTTGTGGAAAATGTTTTTTTCAAACCTGAAGTGCGATGTGTTCCTGTTGGAAACATTCTCAGTAACTTGTATTTATCGCAAGGATAAGTCGGTGTGATGCGTGTCGTACAACAATACCGTAATTACTCGTTTTAACGCCCCCCCCCAATTGAGTGTTACCTTCGAATAAGCGCTGCATTTTGCGAGTAAACAAAATCTAAGAAGCGCAGCTCTCATAGAAGTGCCGTATAATAACTGCTCAAGAAGCGAATGTAAAACAACAATACTAGAAGTCAAGTATAAAATGTATCTTTTCCATTACAATATTTTCTAGTTTTGAAGTATAGTTCTTACTATCTCTAAAAAATAAATGTGTCCAAAGAGCACCGCCCCCAAAAAATTGCTGCATTGAAGACACTGAAAATTTAAGAGCACCATGGCCCTGAAACGAGTAAATACGGTGTTGAGCTGTGTTTCTTTAGTAATTTTGTAAAATATTCTCTGTTTTCCTTTGGCCACTTCCAGTGAACAATTTAGGTTC
Source organism: Phenganax stokvisi (assembly GCA_025400075.2). Classification (NCBI taxonomy): domain Eukaryota; kingdom Metazoa; phylum Cnidaria; class Anthozoa; order Malacalcyonacea; family Clavulariidae; genus Phenganax; species Phenganax stokvisi. Next base: position 8,677 of record JAODVQ020473580.1, read on the forward strand.
GCGAAGGCCTCTAGTGAAATCGCCAGTGACCGTCATCCTTATCACCAATACACTGTACAAATCAGTAAATAATCATCTATCTGTGTTTTCATACATACTGACTTGGAGGCCGATATTAGAAGAAAAAGAAGAATAGACTATAGTGATTATGATCCATTTATTGCGAAAGTTGATTCCTCTAGCGGGCAGATGCTCTGCAGTAACAATCCTTGTTTAATTAATTTAATATGATTATAAAAACATTCTCATCGCTTTCTAATCCTAATATTTTTAATCCCTCCAACCGAGAGAGTAATCCCTCCCATGGTTCGTATACAACAGTGAAGCTCTAGCAAATTCGGCGTGCGACAAGTGCATGATTTATGCTTCTTGCTGAGCGCAATGACGTCACAACACGATGGTTAAAAGATTCATGCTCATGTGATCATTAATCATGGTATGCTTTGCAAGAGAATAGAAAAGTACTTTGCTGTATGGCAAACGCGCGAAAAGCCGTCAAAATAGAATTTACTTTTGTCTGAAACTCGAAATGTGATGCTCTTTGTCATGAAAGTATTTTAATCGATTCCCCACAGCTACGCTGTGTTTGTATAAAGCCTATTTAACTTCTAATTCCATTTCATTAAAAAAATGTACAACACATTCATAGAGTAAATTAAAAGCCGTTGTTCAGCGCATGACATAGAATTATATATGTTGTAAAATCCTCCAATTTGATTTTTTGTAAGACAATAAACCCTGCAGTTTCAAGACATAATTTGAGATGTGGCTGTTGACTTTAGAAAATGTAATTTGATAGGTAAACTGCCATCCTCATGGTTCGACAGTTCAGAAATATTCGTCTAAACAAATGTGTATTGGCAGGCAGGCACAACAAGAAGGATGTCTCTGGTTACCCCTGTTTACAGGTTAGTTCTATCATCCCCAGTTTCTCTCATGATAATAAATTAAATGCCAGTAGCTTCAAAAATTGAAGTTCTCCTGGAACTGCATGTGATATTTAAACAAAGCATTACTACTTCTTTAGTAAAGGCTAGCATAAATACGTAATACAAACATAACAAGGCTGAGCTGAGCGTACTTCCCTTTTTTTGACAATTACTGTAAAGATGCAAAACTAGTACAAGTAAAACTGATCTCACAGTGTATGGATAATTTCTTGGGTTCCATAAGTAATTGTTGATTCTCAGTATAAGGAAAAAAATTAAAAGAATTTGTAAGTCGTGTCAAGTCTCAACATGCGCACGTGCAGCAAGTGTAGACAGAGATAATTATGCTTTAACTATTTCGCAGCCTCACACTAGGGATTCAAACCTTTAAAGACAAAATGCATTGGTACCTGCATAATGAGGAAGGTTATGTCCTTTACTGCCAATTTATACCAAATTTATATCTGCAGCCCATCTGAGTGTAAAGTGATTCATAGTACAAATCACATTATAAGGAAAGTGTGTATACCAGTGTCCATTAATTCGTCTTTTTCCGGCTTATTTAAACGATGGAAATCTAGGAGAAACTTTTAGGGTCTTTCTTGTGCTCCAACTGAGACAATCACCAAACCACCAGCCAACTTTTAAAACCTTCTTGATCACTTCAATGCTACGAAGAACTCCCTGATTTGTCTCAG
>JAODVQ020473684.1:0-10303 GCA_025400075.2 Phenganax stokvisi
GGGGAGTGGAATTTGTATATATATACAAGTCACGTTAATCCCGCGTGAAAAACTGTCTGGTTCGCAACGTCGACTTCTCCGAAAGATCTTTGTCGCAAAAATGGGAGAATAAATATAGGTACCCGTGGAAAACCGAAGTAGCTAGTTAGCGATATTTATCATATGTATTTTCAAGCGATGTTTAGAAAGATCGCTGCTTTTGTTTTCATGTGACGTTCATACTTTCAAGCGACGTTCAGAAAACCGTTACTGTAGGCTCCGCAGGTATGTAGATGCTTTTTTCTGTTGCTCGGTTTAATATAGAAAACATCGCTTACATTTTAAACATCAACATAAAACGTGGTTTTAAAACAAACGGCACTTAATAATTACAATTGTACTTATTCCCTTGTATATAGAACGTGCGACCATTATTACCACACAGAGACGTGCTACGCCTTCACTTGAATAATATCTATAACTAACAACTTCCGCCTTACGCATCATTAGGCCGGACATGCTTCCAATTACCGATTACCGTATATACGTCGTGGGTAAGGGTTGTTTCGCTACACAGACGCTAAGATTTGTATGATAGCTAGCTAGCTATATAGCACTTGCTAGTTTGGACACGGGGACTATGTACCTATGGCTATTGCTTCGTCTCCATCGTCTGCCGCTGAGATAGCTCTTAAAAAGATTAAGGATCAAGTTACCTGTGGGATATGCCTGGAGAGCTACAAGAAACCAAAGTTGTTGAAGTGCTTCCATGTATTTTGTGAGCAATGCCTGCAGTCTGTGCTCCAGCGCGAAGAAGTAGCTAATAGCATTTCATGTCCAACCTGCAGGAAAGTGACTTACATAGTCGAACGCCACGCGTCCTACCTCCAACCAGCCTTTTATCTTAATACAATGCTAGAAATTCAGGAACTTTTCAGAAAACCAATCGGGAATATTACCTGTCAGCAGCGCCCCGAAAGGGAAGCACAGTTTTACTGTGAAAGTTGTGAAGAGCTGATATGTAACCAATGCCTTGTTTCCAATCACCGCGAGCACCAATTTGAATTGGTGTCAGCAGCAACAGCTAAACTTGAGAAAGTCATTATTGAGTCCCTTATATCTGTTGAAGATAAGATCGACAGACTAGAGAGATCCTTAGAATCAGTAAATACAGAGTGTTCATCGGTTACTGAGCAAGGGCGTGTCGTTGTAACGAATATTCGCGATGTATTCTCACACATACGGCGTGCTCTTGAGGGGAGAGAAGCAGAGCTGATTGCAGAAACGGAGAAAATCGTACAAGATAAAGTCAATACACTAAGAAAAGGAGCTACAAACTGAACTGTCTCACCTTAGAAGTGCTAGGGAAGTTGTGGACAAAAGTCGTCGTTCTTGTGGCAGCAACGAGATAATACACAGAAAGTCAGAAATGATGAAAATTGTCAACACTCTTGCCAATAGTTTGAGTCAGGACACATTTATTCTTGACGAACATGCTGACATGAAGTTCCATCATAATCTACCCAGTATAGTCGAAGTGTGTGGAAGAGTGTACTGTTGTCCAGTGTGTCCTGAGAAATGCCAAGCAACGTTAAACACTGTTGTTACAAAACACCAAACAGCATATGTAAGTGTCCAAGCTATCAATATGGATGGAGAGCCCTATCTTGGAACTCTTGACAGCTTAAGGTGTGGCATTGATGTCCCCAATAGTGACAAAGAGGGCACGAAAAAGGAACAAAACATTTATGAGATCAGCTACGAGCCTGAGCAGATTGGAGAAAGCCTACTACACATTCACGTTAACAACAAGCCAATTGCCAACAGCCCACTCAATATCATTGTTTTACCAAACTTTACAGCTCCTGCCTACACAATTGAAAACCTAAAAGGCCCAAGAGGAGTAGCTATCGGCAAAAGAGGAGAAGTTATTGTAGCAGAATATCATGGAAGTTGTGTGTCTACCATCTATAAGAATGAAGAAAGAAAGTGCTATGGAATAGACGGTCAACTTAGTAATCCAAATGGTGTGGCAATAGACAAAATAGGAAATATTCTTGTAGCCGACTGCAAGAACCACTGCATTAAGATGTTCTCACCCAGTGGTGAACTCATTAGTATAGTTGGAAAAAAGGGTAGTAAAAAATTACAGTTCCAATATCCTGTGGGTGTCTGTGTTACTTCTGAGAAGGTGCTTGTTACTGACTGGGGAAACCACAGAATCCAAGTTCTCAACCCAGAGTTAATCTATTCACATTGTTTTGGTAAGAATGGCTCGAATAATGGAGAATTGAACCACCCATACGATATAGCTGTTGACTCTCTGGGCAGCGTGCATGTGGCTGATAGTGACAACAACAGAATCCAGGTTTTCAATGTGGATGGAGTATATTTGAGGCAGTATGGAATCGGTAAGGAAACATTGAATAAGCCAATAAGTATTTCCATTGACTCCAGTGATGTTGCTTATGTTGGCGAGCGGGGTAGCAACCAATTATCAATATTCTCATCTCATGGTGAATATGCTACATCATGGCTGACTAGTCTTATTGATCCCTTCGGAGTTGCAGTGGACACAAAAGGGATGCTTTATATCAGTGACAGTCGCAGTAATTCAATACTAATCTTCTCATAGGGTAGACTAGTTTTGTCAACATCTGACTATGAAGTTATAGACTGTTTTTGCAAACACTCTTTGGTAAATAACTTGGCGAGGTAGATAATTGTGGAATGTCCCCTGATAATTCCTTTATAAACATTTTACATAGGATAGTAACTCCTTCACAAAATGTGGTGGTAGGAAACCAGACCCTCACGCAAGGAGAGAGTCTGGGGAGATGCCTATAGCCTATATTTCAGGAATGTGATTACAAGGTAGCCTCCTTCCCAGAATCTCCTCCGCATGCACGCAATTTAACGAGTGACCCTTGAACCCGTGCATGAGAAGCAGAGGGTGAGTCTGGTTCTAAAGGTCACGTGAATGATGTCAAGGATAGAGAGAAGGTAGAGAGGTAGATAATTGCATGTATTACAGGTCTCTCACCCGCGTGACATTCACATGACCTTTAGAACCAGAGTCTTTCTCCGCTTTTCATGCACAGGTTCAAGGGTCGCTCGTTAAATTGCACGCGTGTGGAGGAGAGTCTGGGAACGAGGCTAATTATAAGGTGTTGCGAGTAGAGTTACATAGCCCTTCCCTACATAGAGTTATGTAATTAAATCAGCTGCAAGGCTGGTGCTGTATTACTGTAATGGTGAACATTATGTAACTCAACTCAATTATCATAACAGTATCTAGTTATCTAATTCCTTATCCACCAGGCTTTAGGTGGTGTACGTACAGAACAACCTTACTATTGGCAGTTCCCTAGACACTCTCTTCTCACGTGAGGGTCTTGCTCGCAAGAGTAATGTGGTGGCTAGTGTGGCCAGCCAGGCACCCACGCAAGGAGAGAGGGTCTAGGATGTTGTACTGTGCACCACCTGTTGGCTCACAAATGTAATAACGTGCTGCAAGTACCCATCACCTACAGTTATTGCCAAGCACCTTAGCGCGAGGCATCCTAATCCTGCAGCACATTCTCGTTTCGTGAAGTTTGTATGTACATTATTTGTATGTATGTCACACTTTCAGATAGAGTACAAGTTGGCACACACTCACTTAGGCTCCTTGGCCTAATGGACAGAACGCTGGGCTTCAAATGCTTCTGTCCAAGTTCGAATCCCGCATGACAATTTAAGTGAAGTTATTGGATCGCGGGAGCGAGCCAACTCATTCGTCGCAACGGATCTTTCTTCTATACAAAGATATATATGTTGTCCATGTCCATGTCGTAGACGTCTAACCGTATATCGCAGACTTTGTTCTAAATATGCGTATAATAATGCTTTTGCGCATTCGTCAACAAGAAACGTGAATGGCATTTTGTGTTTCGTATATTCGTTGCTTTTGCTTCCTGGGCAAGAGACGCTCGTCATACAAGACTGATGAACAACATAAGGAGCGCCTTACCCGCCGCAAGATGCAGTGTCGCACTCGAAGTGAGGCTGAAACGCTTAACACGAGAAAAGCCCGTCGCTCGAGCGAGAAATGAGCCGCGCCCAAGCCCGACGTAACACCGGTGTTGTATATAGCTAGGTCATCAATCATCGAACATTGTTGCGTGTTCCTTCCTTAGCTACCTACAGTTCCATCCCACATGCACGCATAAGATGTCGATACTGAAGTAACAGTTAGGTCGCTCCCGCTCGCCCAACAATGTCTACATTTATCTAGTATTTCTCTCTTTTTTTTGTCGCCTCATGATTTTAGTAAAATAGCACCTTTTTCTTGAGGTGGCAGGCGCTGCAGTTTTGCAGCAGCTCTCGACGGTGTGCCCCAAATAATCATTATGCACACAAGTGAAACATCGTTATTTGCATGCGCAACTAACTCGTGTCAACACTATGTAACATTTTTCCATTTTCTCACTCCTTTTTATTCAATATTATTTGTGGCTTGTTCGGCACTTACGCGGGACCTTAAGTCGGAAAGTTTAGAGAACGCCAGTTTCAAGTCATACCTATAGCAAAGGAAAGCCTGGATCTGTCTCTATAACTGCCCATCACAAAGCTTGATACTTTTCCGATTCTAATAAACGCACACTCAGTGCGATAGACGACCTACGCGATCGCTTGTAATGATAAATTATGAAAAGCTAACCCATCCATCTGTATTTTCGCCGTACTCGTGAAATTTTCGTAACCTCTCTCTCCCCTAACCAAAACTTCCCAATCAGATATTCCGGAAAAGCACACGTGAACACATCATCGCTCTTTAAGCATCCGCGTTAAAAAACCTGAAAAGCGCCACAGGGCGTCAAGCTTTTTACGTTCTAGTTGTTTCTCAATTACTGAAACAGCTGAGACAAAGCAGATCCTTTGCATTTTTTGTTCCAAGAAAAGAATACATAAAATGTTAATGATCACCAAGGTAAGCTAGCATAATTTGTAAGCCATCAGTTGTTCACAATAGCTATTTTAAAAACTATTTCTTCAGTTGTACAAAGTAATGATCATTGTCATTGTCACCACTAACAGTATTTCAGCTCAAAGTAAATACCATTGATCACAGTTTTCACTCTATTAAAGATTATTATATGATAGATTGCTCAGTATGTGATGGTAAAACTGAAGGTCTAGTACGCTATCCTACAACCCTAGCTCCTGCACATGGAGTTCAGACAGTCTACACACAATGTGCAGACAATGCTGATTTTACAGCAAATAGTCCAGTATCATGCTCATCAGATGGTGTTTGGAGTACAAACAACCAACCTCGTTGTAGATGTATTACAGGATATCGTGAAATAACTGCAACTGGAAGAAATAGAAAAATATGTCAAGGTAACAACAGGACCTTTTAAAAACTAAGTGCTGTTATTATACATAATACTGATATACACAGCTATTCCTAACTGTTCTGAAAAATATGTTGGACTTGTTATTTATCCCACAACCCCGGCCTCCCAGAGAAAAGCCCTGCGATGTGCTGACAATGCCCACCTTAAAGCTGGCTTTGTTTTATCAGCTTATTGTAACTCTGATGGAGTGTGGTCACAGCAATCCACAACCCCTGAATGTGAATGTGATGATGGTTTCCGCCAAATAACCCACAATAGTAAAAGCTTTTGTGAAGGTATAGCTATAAGTATTTTTCTTTCTCGTATACAATAATTGTTCTTTATCAGCTCTTCCTTACTGTCCTGCTAAACGTGATGGTCTTGTTAGGTATCCGGCTACACAAGCTCCAATCAGTGCCTCACTAACTGTCACTGTACTGTGTGCAGACAATGCAAGAAAAAATGGAAGTCTAAAAGCAGTGTGTAATTCTAATGGAGAATGGTCAAGTGGAACAGCTAGATGTCAGTGTGATAGAGGCTATCTAGCTGTCAATGGAGTGTGTGAAGGTTATAACTTTATTAATGTATTAGACACTTCATGAGTGATGATATAATTTGATGTAATGATATGACTGGTATATAGCTATAATACTTGATTCAGTAGAGCACTTTCATTTTTTGTTAGTTTAATTTAGGTACTACGTAGGTCACTCTTATATATTATAGAATCATACATGTTTGAATAGTCTAATGTCTGCTACAGTGAGAGTTTGTGATCAGAAATATGAGGGTCTGGTCTACTATCCAACTACATTTGGGAATCACTGGGGAAATGTGGTATGCATTGATCATGCTGTCAGGATTGGGACTGATGTTAGTGTGTGGTGTGGCTCTGATGGTCAGTGGTCATCAGCTCAGAGTCCACGATGTCATTGTTCTGAAGGATACAGGGAGGCTATCCAGGGAGAGAGATATATATGTGAAGGTACAAAACTTTGACAAAGCCACCACAAAGTGCTATATATAACCTGGACATCTTCTTTAGCTATTCCTAAATGTCTAGCAAAAGCCGATGGTCTTGTGCAATACCCTACTACAATAGCTCCTGTCGCAGCTGGTTCAATCAGGAGAGTTACAGTAGAATGTGCTGACAACGCTCATAACATAACCAATATAGATGTTGGATGTACTTCAGCTGGTTCCTGGACCAATACAAATTCCCCTCAATGTGAGTGCAATGATGGATTTGCTAAATCTCTGCAAGGTAGTCGAACTCTCTGTAAAGGTATGTCATAATAGCCCAACACAAAATCTGTAGTATATTCTCCTATTTTCATATAATTATTGCAATTACTATTTTAAGTGCGTATTGTTAAAGTACCAATCTGAGTTGCGCATATATAATTATATCTGCACTGCACATCCAATTCCACTTTGTCTTATATTAATGTTCAGTAATTGTGTGTGATCATAAGTACGAGGGTCTGGTCTACTATCCAACTACATTTGGGAACCACTGGGGAAATGTGACATGCATTGATCATGCTATCAGGATTGGGACTGATATTAGTGTATGGTGTGGCTCTGATGGTCTGTGGTCATCAGCTCAGAATCCAGAATGTCAATGTTCTGAAGGATACAGGGAAGCTGTTCACGGAGGGAGATACTTCTGTGAAGGTATATAGAAGCCAAGTGTGACACCATCTCTACACTTTAATAGTCATAATTTTCTCGTTCCATAAACTGTTTATATTCCATAGCTATACCAAGGTGTCCTGCTAAAAGTGATGGTCTAGTGAGGTATCCTACTACTCTTGGAGGATCCACAGCTGAACTCCCGTGTGCAGACAATGCTCATAGCAATAGTTCTAACATGACAGTAGAGTGTGATACTAATGGCACATGGTCTGAACATACCACTCCTGAGTGCATATGTGATGAGGCCTATCGTATATTAACTGGTGATGACACAATGATATGTGAAGGTATGCGTATAGATATTGTTTTATAGAAATTTAACCTGTTATACTGACTGTTTAATACTTTTATATATAGCAATTCCGAGCTGTCCTTCCAAGAGTGAGGGTCTGGTACATTATCCTACAACACGAGCCCCAATTAGTGGAGAGTACACTGTCACCCTCTCATGTGCTGACAATGCTATAAGAGACAGTTCTTCCCTGAATGTTACATGCAATCATGATGGTACCTGGTCTGGCAAAATCCCTCGATGTAAATGTGACCTTGAATATTATGAATCTGATATCAGTGAATATAGAAAAATATGTCTCGGTGAGAGGCAATAATTACCCTTTGTATATACTTCTGTTTTATCTAACATTTTTCTCAGCTCGTTCACCAATCTTGTGTGAAGCCAAAAGTGAAGGTCTGGTACGTTATCCTAATTGGCTCGCCCCTATAATTGGGTACGAAGTTGTTGAGACCAAATGTGCTGATAATGCTCACTTGGTTAGCTCCACTCTGAATGTAACATGTGGATCTAATGGTGAATGGTCTGGCAGTATACCACTGTGTGAGTGTGGTGAAGGATATCATGTTTCCACTACCGCTGATTTGGATGATACATGCCAAGGTAATAGAGTGAAACCTGTTTAATCCGGTCACTCTCAGGCCAGCTTCAGTAAGCTTGATTAGACAGGTGGCTACATTATAAAATTAACCAGCTATTGCTCAGCTAGCTGTCGGGACTTCAGTTTGTGACCAGAATACTGAGGTGACCCCTCACAGGTGACCACTAGCTCAGGTTTCACTGAATTCTGTATAAGAATGATAGATTAAAGGCTGATAGATATGATAGGCTGATAGATATAAAATTGTTATCACTAACTAATATCACACCTCTCTAATCACCTTCTTTGATAGTTTTATTGATGATAGCTACACCACAAAATATACAAACTCAAGGGGTTTATTTGGCTGATTTTTCATTTCACAAACATTGCTAAGATGATCATAAAATGAGCCAAGGAGATGTTTAGATAAATACTTTATGTTAATGTAGCATGTAATAATTGATTATATCTGACAATATGAAAACATTATTTACTTAGATAAGTATATTTACTCACTCTACAATAATCATGTGATCTCGTACCCTCTCACTCACACTACACACTCATTGCGCACTCATTCCAATGTAGCTGATAATCTGATGTTCACATTTCAATCTCTACTGACAATATCATCGGCGGGTTTGTTGCTACTTCTCCTTCTCACCATTTCTATCACACTCCTGCTCTGCGTTCTCATCTTACAACACAAACTCTCCAAAACAGAACATTATAATAAACATTGGATTCAGAGATCCAATGAAAACATTCAAAGTGTTGAATTAACAAATGCTAAGTTTTGTGAACAAGCTAACCTTCCAAAACAGGATCCGAGTGCCACTCCGGAAGTTTGTACTACAAGGAACATTAAGGAAAGTTCTCTATTGGTAGATAATGAAGTGGTAAATGAAGGATACACCATGGAAACCTTTCCTTTGACTAGGAGGGAGGGTTCTCCAAGGAATATTCCAGTACCTATCCTGCCACTCATTGAACTACCTGATGACTACAAAGAAGATGATGAACGGACTAAACTGGATGAAAACCCTGAAGATAGCTTTGCAGATGAAGAAGATAGCTATGATGACTATGATGCAACAGATGGAGAAGAGCCAAAGTACCTCAATACATCAATAGTTTGTGAGTATGCTACAGTTAATCACAATTTCACTACCATGGAGCATCATAATATCGAACAAATTAATCACAAACACGAAAGAGCCCCACCTACAAAGAGTAATCAACCTACACCTTCCTGTGCTCTTCAGTATGATGGGATTGATATACACCTGGTTAAGAAAACACATTCACAAGTCCTTACTATGCATTCTGCTACTAACAACAAAGGAACCATGGACTTGGCAGCTGATCAACCTCAAATATCTTCAGATACCAAGGATAGTTACATCACTGCCACCACACAGCAACCACAAGCATATGAATATGCTGTGGTCACGAAAAAGAAGTCTCGTTCAACACAAAATCATCCTGAAAATTCAGAAAATGAGGTTGAAGTAACCATTCCACTAGATAAACAGCCTAGTTCAATTGTAGGTCTTGCGGCAGCCGAGTATGACGCAATTGCTAAATACAGAAAGATAAAGAAGCCGAGAAATATTGAAGATGTGGAGGAGATATATGATGTCGTCGTTGACCAGCTTTCACACAGGACAGAGCCTGGTGGTCCAAAGGTTAAGCCATACGCTATATACACTGTTCCTACTAAACCTGAGCTATCAATGTGTGAGACATATTATTATGAGGCTCAGAAAGAGGCGGATCTAGCCTCAAACATGGACTATACACCGTCAGTTGCTGAATCAATGCATTCATATGACACACTTAACTGAATGAATAAATTAACTCCAAAATCATGGTTAACCTTCTTCATGACCTATAGTTATCATGGCAACCCATTCAAGACATTGTAAACCGTTTTTATTTCTAGTATTAAGCTTTGTAAACCTAAACCCTATTCATTGTACTACACAACATGCACTTGTCTCAATAGAAACTTGTATTATTGTTGTTTAACCCTTGACACGCATGTGCTAGGATTACGGTAGTGGTTGTGTCTGTCTGTCAGTGTGTAGGTGTGTGTGCAATTTGCGCCATAAGCATAAGGTCACATAATCTTCCTAATTTTTGTGTAAATTGGCTAAATATGCTTCGTCGCAAAGATGCATTACTACAAGTGGAAAAATCATTCTTAAAATGAATATCATACTAACTTAGTCAGTTAGCATTACTATGATTGAAAAACACTACGTGATGTTTCCATGGCAACCATTCAAACTGGTGAACATTCTAATTATAATTATTATATTCGAAGGGCGCGAACTAATCTGTGTGTCTGTGTGTGTGTGTGTGTGT
>JAODVQ020473792.1:0-10303 GCA_025400075.2 Phenganax stokvisi
TTGTATCATTAAAGTGAAGAATTCATGACATTTGTGGTTGTTAACAGTTGCACTATAATAAGTGATGGGGGTTAATTTTAAAATGGTTTCATTTAATTCTAGATACATGGGGTGTTCTTGCTTAATTTCTTTTAATTGATAATCAAAATCAAAAGCAGAAAGATTTGCTTTTGGGTATTTTTTCAAAAAGTCTTTTTTTACAGTTTCTTTCGAAAAACTATTTATTAAATTATCCACATGGTCTTTGCCATATTTTATATCATATTTCCAATGGTAATATTGATCCATCTATTTAACTGATATAAAATTCTATTAATGCGCTGACCATATCCTTAAAATCTTTGTTTGATTTATTAGAACCAATTCTAAAATGTAAAAGGTTCCAGGTGCCGTTTTTCAAAAATGTTCTCGAGCTTAGGTTTAGATGTTTTTCTACCCCTCCATTTAAACTTATTTCACTACTTATAGGAAGAGAAGCTATAATATCAGAAGGCAGGACCTCATCCGAGGACCCATAATTATTTTTATACTCATCCACCAAATGACAAGAAATGTTTAAAAATCTTAGGTCATCCAAAATATTCACAACATTAGGGGACGTGCTTTCTTGATTTGAGTCGATCTGGGTGTCCTTTTCAAATCCTAAAAGGGTTCCAAAATATTTTAGATTTACATCAAAATTATTTTTATTGGTTATTTTACATCTATTAGAATGAGAAATTTTCTCCAGTTCCAGTTCATTTTCTAAAAGTTTGGTTTTGAGCTGAGAAAAGTTATAAAAACCTTCTTCAAAATTAATTTCGTTTAAACCCCAACTTGCTCCGCTTGAGCTTTGCGTATTCACTGACAAAATTAAAATCTTATCATTATAGGTTTTTATTATATTTTAATAACGCCAAAACAAGCTGACATTTTTTGCGTGAAGAAAAGAATCAAAATTGGTTTTTAAAGGGGTTTTTAGAAAAATAGTTTGTTTGGATTTTTCCAGGTACACCGTGAATTTGTTCACTCTACTCATTTCATCCTTCATTTATTTAACAAAAATAAATGGATGAAGCAAAAGAGATGCTTCTAAGAGAGCTTTATTACGATCCCACCAGAGGTTATCGTGGGGTAGATACTCTTTATAGAAAAATAAAAGAAAAACATTTAAAAGATCCAGACTCTGTTCCTAATATCTCCAGAAATTACATCAAAAACTGTTAAAAACTCAGTAGTTGTAGCTAAATTTTAAAAAGGTGATAAAAAACCACGTAGTGGCTACAGAAAGACTTTGGTGTATTATTTAGGACAACAATTAAAAATAGACCATATCGAGATTAGGGCTAAGAAATCTGTAAAAGCAAATGAAGAACTTACAAAACAAAATAGAGATTTTAAATATATTTTATCTGCAATAGAAATACTTTCTAGATTTGGTTTTGCACTTCCTTTAAAATTTAAAGTATTGGAAGTAATGTTGAAGGAGTACAAGGATCGTTTTAAAAGATATCCAGAAGTGATACAGTTTGACGATTCGGCAGAATTTCGAGCTGTCAAAATGAATAAATTCTTAATAGCCTGGATATAAGATGGTTTTCCACAGAGGCTCAAAGAAAAAATAACACTCCTCCAAAAGCTATTCCAAATGATAATTGGGACTACAACACCATGAGAAGAAAAAACGATTTTGAAATACGTGGAAAAAAAGCTGCTGTGGTGGACAGATTTAATTGAAGTTTAAGATCTATCATGTCAAAATATCCTTATAAGAAAAACACCAAGGTTTGCGTGGATGCTCAAGTAGACGTGCTAGAAAATTATAATAATTCTTATAATAGAAGCATCAAAATGAAACCTGTAGAGGTAAATGAAGAAAATGCTGAACAGGTTTGGTTAAACCTCTATAGTAAAACAGATGCTGATTTCCCCAGTCCTAAGCTTTGTGTAGGAGATAAAGTGATGGTTTTATATTATGGAGAACAAGCCAAAAAAGCTTTTAAAAAAGAAGCACAAACTTTTGGGGATGAGATTTACAAAATAGATTCTATTTCTTATGGAGTGCCCATCATGTACAAATTAAAACACCTAAATGGAAATGTTATTTTTGGAAAATTTTATGAACACGAATTGAGTGTGATTAAATAAATGGAAGCTGAAACCACAGGATTTGAAATGTTTGATGAAAAACCAAAATTTGAGTTTAAGGATCCCACTGAGATTAATAATGAGGAGTCTATTTGGGATCGCAACCAATGGAAGCCTGAACAAGATGACATTTTTGAGGAAGAACTTGAACGAAACAAAGAGCTCCCTGGTCCTGTGTTGGAAAATCCTACTTTTATTCCAGAGCAGGATTACACTTGAGAAATTGCAAGAGCACAAAGCCCAGTGAGTTTAAAAGTAAATCCAAGAGAACTTTTGGAACCCAATAAAGAAAAAAAAAAACAACTTTTATAAAAAAAAGTGTTTTTAAAAAATTTAATGGGTCTGGATGTGGATGAAAATGATGGAGAGAATTCCGAAAAACTTTTGGATAAATTTAGAATCCTCACAAACGAAAATGGAATCTTAATTGGAGCTAGTTTTAGAAATCAACCTATCATAGAAAAAACACAACAAGGTGATTTTGATTATGATTGAGATCCAGATCTAGCAAAGTTTGTGGATGAATTTAATATTACAGCAGAAAATGCCAGAAGAGAATACGTGAACACGGCGAAAGGAGAAATTAAAGAAATAATAAAATTAGAGCCTTTAACCAGGGAAGATGATCTCAAAACTATGTTGGAAGAAGCAGCCCAGGAAGACCTCTTGGTAAACAAGGTAAAAGAAAACTTTATTAGAGAAATTGGACCAGAAAATCAAAAAATTATTCAGGATCTTTTTTTTAGATCCAGATTACAAACGTGTTTTTTCTTCTGAAGAAACTCTAGAAATAAATCAGATTCTAGAGCCCCAAGGGGATACTGTCGAAGAGACATTGGATCAACTTGGTCAAGACACTAGTTACTGGAGAAGAAAACTTTTAAACGAAATTGACCCCAAACGAAGAGAATTTATAGAAACACTTTTAAAAACAATAGAACTGTCCAAGGAAAAACTAAGATTTCAAAATAATGCCAAACTAAAGCTCATCCAGGTAAGAGATGCTTTGGAAAAATACATCGATCGAGACGAATTAACCAGACTACAAAGACTCAAATGATGGATCTTGAGTAATAAGTTTAAGATTGGTGTGGGACTGACTGGAGTTTTGGCAGGGTTAGTAAGCATGACTGTGACTATTTTAAGAAAAAAAATGTCATGAAGGATGCTCAGAAGGTTTTACAAAAATATCAGGAAGATTTTAGCTCAAACAGAGGACGCCACAGGGAGCGTAGCAGTATTATTAGAACCTTTGAGAAGATCTTTGGGTGTGATAGAATCTGGGGTGAATCTTATAAATGATCATCTTTTAAAGATAATTGGGGTAGTTATTATATTTTTGGTTTATAAAAAAAGAAGTAAAATAGGTTCTTTAATAAAAAGAACACGAGAAAAAATTTTGTTTATAATTTAAAATTACTAGGACTATTCATTCTACTAATGGGGTTAATTTTGATTCATTATAACCCAAAGAAGAATTCTTAAATAAAATGATAGAAAACAAACTCGATAATTTTCCATTATTCTTATTTTTAGTAATTATTTATCTAATCATGGGTATCGTAATTGTAATGGGGGATTTTCGTAGAAAATCCGTTAAATAAAATGGAAAATCAACAAGACAAAGAACATACACCTTCTTCATTAGATTGGTTTCTATTTGGAGATTATTATGGAGATAAACTTAAAGAATGGATAAACTCTGATGTAGAGGGTACAAAACTAGTCTTGGAGGAATGGCTCATGTGGATTTTCAACCAGATTGGAAAAATTTATGGAATTCTAATACAACCCTTTTTAGATTTTATTCATAGCTTAGACACCAAAAATAGAGACATGTTAAACAAGGAGTTGACCTTTTTTAATAAAGAAGATTTTGATTATGTAAAGCTAATTTGGAGTACTTTAACTTCTATTTTAGATCTTTTTTGGGGTACTTGAAGTTCTGTTTTAGATCTTTTTTTTTTGTTTTTTGGACTTTATAAATACAACACCTTGTGTGTTGAAATTCTTCATCGAGTCTCTTCTATTATCACTAAATCTACTCATACTTTTCTCAAACTATTTGTTATCATTTCCTAATAAGACTATTGACTTTTTGAGAAATTTAGATGAAGGGAAAAAAGACAACGACACCACCCCAGAATTAGTCTTGAGGGTGTTTAATTTTACCACAGAGTTTTTTGAGGTCCGTATGGAATTTAAATAAAAGCGTTTTCTGGTTGTTTGTGAATTTCATTTTTGCTCTAATTAGGGTGGTGTTTTGGCCATTAGATAAAATATACCAAGCACTGACTAAAACAAAATTAGAACCAGATTCTTATCAAGTTTTAGAAGAGTTTAACGAAAATATTTTTGAACCCGTTAAAGAAGCAATTAATTATCCCATAGCTTTAATTCCTGAAATGCACCCCAAACACTCTTATAAAAAAGTTTTCTTTATACTAATTATTATCATAGTAATTTTTTGTTTTTACTACTTTAAACAAAATGCCAGCAATAACAAGTGCAATTATTGCTTCTAAAGTAGGAATTGAAACATCACCCATTTGGATTCCTTATGCTTATGGTGCTGTTGCTGGGGTAGTAGGAGCCGTCATTGGAAATGTAGCTTATATTTTTACAGAAACCACAGAAAAAGTAGTAGAGGTTTGAGACGAAGCTGTAAGAAAATATTACAGGGTTATATGACCTTATGTTCCAGGTTATCTTGATAGTACTATAAGTAGTATTTATAATAAAGCCTTAGAAATTGAAACAGCAAGACAAAAAGCCGTTATACAAACATTCACTCTTACCTTTCATACATTCCCTTATTCGTGTGGAGTTTAATTTATAAATTTTGGAATTTAGTTTGGTTCATCACAAAGCACCCCTTCTTGTCACTTTTGTTTGTTATTCTTGTAATAAAAAGTATATCCTTAGTGATTGATATAATACTAGGAATAATTTTTTAAGATTAGAAAAAAATTATTTCTAAAAAGTCAATTTTTTATTGTATTTCTTTTAACTTTAATTAGAGATAAAATAATGTTAATTACTTATTTAATTATTCTTATTCTAATATTAGTCCTTCTTATTAAGTTGGTTTACAAGTACAAGTTTCTTATCTTAAGCTCAACCATATAAAAAAAGGAACAAGAGTAATAAAGAAAAAATATATAAGAATATTAAAAAAGATCTTCTTTGTCTTTTTCACTTACGTTAAAAAGAGCTTAATAATTCTTTTGAGAAATAAGCTATTCCCAAGAGATAAAATAATGTTTTAATTATTATTGCTTTTTTTTAGTTTATAAATTTTAAAAGTTATTTTTTTCTTATATTATAAATAAATGATAACCGAAAAGCAATTCGAGCCAGAATTTCGTAAACTTAAAATAAGTACTATAAAAGGAAAAAGAACAAAACACGTGACGTTTAATCCAAAGAAAGCTAATCCTGGAGAAGAACTTTATGCGGATGTGCCTAAACTTCAAAAAAATGACTTCCTCATGCCTGGAAGTTTTTGCTTAAAGTTCGATTTTAAAAATGCTAATACAAAATCATGGTTTTTAAATAACTCGGGAAAATTACTCATGGAAAAATTAGTCGTGACTATTGGAAGAGAAACCGTGTATGATAACAACAAACATAGCAAGCTGGAGGTTTATAAGGATTTATTTTATGGCTTCCCAAGACCGTAAGAAAAGATAGGTTAGAATTTGGAATTGGAGGAGAAAATCTCAGAAAACGTTTTAGTAAGTCTGATGATGGAGCTACCAGTGGAAATACTCAAAAAGTGGCAGATAAGCTCATGTCTGATACTTATAAAACAAAACAGAAAATTAAGGTGGAAAAAATCCTAAGCGATCATGGTGTCATTGCTCCATACTTTATGGGACAAAATTTCCAGTTTAGGATTAGTCTTCCCTATGCTAGTAAGATTATGAAGGCACAAACTGGAGAGGATGTGGAGGGGTATAGTCTAGAAAATCTAGAACTCGAATATGAGACCATCGATAATCCAGATCTTGCCTCGAGAGCCATTTCCGAGTATGAAATTGGAAAAAGTTTAAGTTACGAACACGTTACCTGATTAAAAGTAGAAGAATGGGATAAAGGGAGTACTATTCAAAATGAAACAATGCAGCTGTGGTGATGTTATTTAGAAATAAAACTATAAGTGATTCTGAAGAATTTGTCTACCCCAATATAGATTTAGTCAAGGTGACTATTGAAGGGGTGCCCAATAGTGTGTATAGTCAGGGGATTAAGCGAGAAGATCTTTATCAAGAGGCCATGCGATTATTCAAACAAATAGAATCCTGTAAGGGTGAGAGCAAAGTGAATGTGGAAAACTTTTTTAAAGATAAGTTTGCTTTGGTGGTGGATCTCAGAACCATAAGAGATGAACATTTGGTGGGCATAGGAAAAAAATTGGTGGATACTCAAAATGGTATTTTTGCTGGAGATTACCAAAAGAGCCACGAGTGCTAATGTAATTTGTAGTATTTATGTTATCAGTGATGGATTACTAAACTTTAAAAATAATAAGATCGACACGGTGCATTATTAAGCAAATGTAGTGATTTAAAAAAAAGTTATTTATAAAAAAATTTCTTAAATAAATGACCAGCAATCCTGAAGAATACGTGAGTGAAACGAGCCAAGACTCACCAGAGTTTTACGACGAATTACGACAAGAATTACTACATCTTGCGGAAAAAGGAAAGATTAAAAACTCCGTGAGTTGTATTAAAAAAGCTAGTAAAGAATCGTTAAGAAGAATTAAATCCAAATACGAGTTAAAAAAGCTAGAGGAAACGAATAGAGTTATCGTAAAGTTACTGTTGGAAAAATTCGCTGAGCTTTTACAAAGTTTAGAGATGGTGGAGGATTCTGAAAAACTGGGTCAAGAACTCTTAGCCAATAAACTTTTTGTGGAGGATCTCGTACGCCTCATAGGTTATATTACGCCTTGGCTTCCTTTAGTGGGACTAGGCTCTGGGGTGGTGATTGTGGGAAAGCATATTGCCTTGAAAAAGATTTTAACAGAATTTAACAAATCTTTTAATAAAACATGTCCAGAATAACCTCAAAACAAAACAACCCCTCCAAAGGAGTCTTTAGAGAATTAAATGTAAAATCTAAAAAAGCTAAAAATAATAAGAATTTTTCTGATGACTGCTTTAATATGATTATCATGGGCATGACGTGCTGTAGAAAAACTAGATTTCTTTTGAATATGATTGAAAATAATTATAATGGAGTTTTTGAAAACATTTTTCTCATTTGTCCCACCTACGAATGGAATAAAACTTATACAAAATGGAAATACCATGAGGATGAGAAGTTTTTTGTGTTGGCTTGTGCTCAAGATGAGGTTGAAAATTACCTTAAAATGGTGGTAGAATCCTCTTAAGGCACCAAGAGTTTATTAAATTTTTGATGACTGTGCTAATAGCGAGTTTGTCAAGAAGAGGACCTCTGAGCTCATTAATTTAGCCATTAGTGCACGTCATTTTGGGCTCAGTTGTGTTGTTATTACTCAACAGCTCAATAGTATCGCCAAGCCTTTTCGAGACAACATTAGTAAATTGGTCATGTTTTATAACCCCAATAAGAAGGACATGGAGCTCATTTTCGAGAATTATTTGGGGGGTGTTACCAAACAAGAAAAGGAAAAGATTGTAATGGAATTGAGGAGTAGGAAATGGAGTAAGTTGGTGATTCAGTTCAGATTTCCTTATAAGTATGGGGTAGAGTAGATTTTGTAATGCTTGGGTGTTACAAAATTTTTCTGAGAAATATTTTGAGGGATTTTTTATGGTGAAAAAAAAACTTTCTTTTCTGAAAATTTGTGTTTTCATAATAGTAGCTTATACTTTAGCGCCATTTTGAATATTTAATGAGGCGAAATAGCGAAATGGGTTTTCTAAAACGTAATAGTAATTTATAGTAATTTTTTTGCTCTTGAAAAATGGCCGCCATTTTGAATATTTAATGAGCAGTAGAACCGGCACTATCTATACTACTTATATATTACCTGGAGGGAGTGCTCCAATTTGTCGTTATCAATAAAGTGGAACCAAAAACATGGCGCATTTTTTGTTGAAACGATCTATATTGGACCTAAATTCTCATAGTAATTACCACTAACCAGGACTCAGATTTGAGCCCGCCTAACAAATCGCATCCCTCTGACTTTGAACAATGGTTATCAAGCTTTCTTTGTACAAAACGACATTACCAGATTTGCGATGAATATATCACTTTATTGGCTTTTAATATGTTGGATCATTTAAAAGACTATACTAAGATCTTGATCAAAGGACATCTTGCCATGTTGTGAAGTTAAACTTTGTTTCTAAGTTAGATATTTATTTATAATCTTCAATTGACAATTGAGATATGATATACGTAGGTAAATAGCTCTGTTTGACATCCACTGGTCTTTCAAGATGCTCGAATGTTAAAAAACCACTATAGAGCAGCACTTTGTATTATGCAAGTTGTAATTTTTCTTTGAGAGAAGCTTACCTCCAAGACTATGATGGCATTGTCAAATGTACTGAGCCACAGATAATGAATGCATGATTCAACTGTACAATATTTTATTGCATGTGTAGTAACTAAGTTCTGTGTCTTTTCAGCTTGTGTAGTATCAGATGACTTTAATATTTTAGATTAAAAAATGTGGAAAAATTCAGCAGCTGTTTTCAGTGAATTATTGTTAACCCAGTACATGACTAAAATCTACTGATGTGTAAAATCATGTGGTGTTGGTGTACTAGAATAAAATAGATACATTTGGCACAAAATGACTGAGTGGGTTATGCGAAGTCCTGTTAATTTAATATATCAATTGCTATAATCTAAGAAATTAACCTTCTAGTTAAAAGACAACAACTAGAATATGTAATCAAGAAGCATAAACTCATTTCATTCATCCCAAACTTATTAGTCGAATATCATCATCAGATTTATTGATATTATCTGCAATAACTAGTTATTATCCTAAATTTTCTATACAATAATCTGTTGGGGCATGATTAAATTCACTTCTGCACAACTGTACATTGTGCCTCATTTTCTGGCTCCGCTAACTTTTCATTCCTATATAGGACAGAAATGACAATTACATGTTGTACATTTGCAACAATAAGAAGAGTATGAAAAATACCTGAATCATAAAGGCCTAAATGCAACTGCTAAATACAATAAGTCAATGCTGCATTGCAATATTTAGCTGGAAAAAAACCTAACACCTCAGTGATTTCTGATATCAGGCTTATACTATTTCCTATCTGCATCTCTTTTGAAGTCTGAAACAGAAAATGATGCAAGCTGGTTCATTCATTACTTTGGAACCCAATGCTTCATAATTTAAAACATTTCTAATTGTCACTACAAATTGTGCTGAGTCATAATCAATTCTAAACATACCTTTTAAGCTACATTCTTCAACGTCTGTGTTCTCATTACCTACCTCTGTACGTTCATTTGTATTTACCCTGGTCTTTACTTCTGTTCTTCCAAGCTTTTGATTTTCTCTTATAATTTATACCTACAAAGAAATAAAGCCAAATTTACAGGTACAGCTTGGTCAGCTCTATGGTGGCCCATCGCTGCCACTCAAATTTATTAATATATTTTTTTCTGACTTTAATAAAAAGTGTTTCAAATTAAAATTTAAACACATTTACGATAAAAAAACTAAAGTTAAAAATAATATATATCATTTTCCTTTACAAAGGAAAGTGAAATTTGAATAAGAAATAAAGTCACAAGTAAAATTTAAAATTCTCTAAAGCCTATCGCTTCCACAGTACACCATGATACTTTGCGCGTGTCAAGTATTTCACATACAAGATGGTGGCTTCTTGGAAAGATGACAAAGAATTGAAAG
Source organism: Phenganax stokvisi (assembly GCA_025400075.2). Classification (NCBI taxonomy): domain Eukaryota; kingdom Metazoa; phylum Cnidaria; class Anthozoa; order Malacalcyonacea; family Clavulariidae; genus Phenganax; species Phenganax stokvisi. The sequence goes on from JAODVQ020473792.1 coordinate 10,016, forward strand.
AGAAACTTGTTCAGTATGTGCGAGAGGGACTAAAAAGAGAAGAAATATTAAGCTCTGTTAACAAGAGCTTCGGGCAGTATACATGGAGCGTACAATCTCTTGATCGCAGGGGCGGATCTAGCATTTTAGGTGACCGATGCAACTGGGATCGAGCGCCAAAGGCGCGAGCTATCTAGAGGGTCCGGGGGCATGCCCCCCCCGGAAAATTTTGAAATTTGTATTCTCGGAAACACGATTTTTGCCATTTTGACAACGATATTGGCAAAAATTTTAGCAGCGATAAAGTAC
>JAODVQ020473900.1:0-18017 GCA_025400075.2 Phenganax stokvisi
TGCTATGAATAATTCTAATCTTTTCAGGTCTTTCAGGGTTATATGACAGTTATTAATTTCAAGTGTAACTTTTAAATGTAGAATGACAAGACAAAAAAAAGTGATTTAAAGAATTTTGGCCCAACTTGTCTTCCTTCCTGCACTCAAAATGGACGTCGTTTTGTAAGTTATTTTTTTTATATTTTATAAAATGGCATGCTTGTTTTTCCTGCTCTTTTCACGTATTTCCATTGACGTAAAATATTTCCAGTTTGACGTATTTGGACTGTGAAATTTTGAGGTGGGCTTTCCCTCGTCATGAATTAGCTCGAAACTCGTGTGTTTTCTTTTTTTTCCTTATCATATAATTATCTCCGATACTAACATTCATTTGTAGAATACGCCGTTCAAATTTCTCGACAAATCATCATGTGTTCATATTGTCTGAATCAAAGTTTTTCACACGTTTTAGTTGCACAGTTTGTTGAGAGGCAATTTTTTATTAGAGCGTAGCGCCTATGGTTATCTTTCTGTGGAAAGAAAATGTACTTAATATTTTCTACTGGCTTGGGAATGAAACAAAATGGAATCAAACTCAAATATTTCTTTTTGTGATAAGCTGATCATTGATCATTTCTCAAGTAGTTTGTATTGTTTGTTTGTTTCTTTGAACGTGCTGTAACGACACAACATCTGGCAACGACATTTGCTGACGTCATTCCTGTGGGACCCCATGCTTGTTGTCTAAACTTTTATCGTTAATGACGTAAGCATATCAACTAGCAGCCCTCTTTTTTGCTTTGTAAGTTATGTAGGCGTAACCCATTTTTTCTTGCTGTGTTTTTGTACAAAGCTGTGAGAGAAGCGTTATATTTGACCTAAAATTTGGAAAGGAAATATATAATGGATTCTTTATGGTTTTATAAACGTAAAAGTCCTTTGAAAGAACTTTTTTGTTCAAATACGTCACAATGAGACAACAATGACTGTGTCAATGAAACACAATTTTTTCTGAAGAACACCTGATCTGGCAAGTGATCTCTTGGAGGTTTCAAGTCCAGTAAGAATCTGGTATAAATCTTTCAATTTGGATCAATTTCCTTGGCTACAGCCATTCTGTAAATCCTTCTTATCCACTTGTCCTTGGGCCATTGTTTGCTAATGAGCAAGTCGACTGCATCCTTCTAATTTTAGCATTGATTGGCAATATCTTGCATGTATCCAGCCTACGTACAGGTGACTATGAGATTGAAATGAGCCCATTGAAATTTACACTTGCGGGCTCAAATCACCTGCATGAGGGCAGATTAGACGTCCCGCATGCGACTCAGTCATGTGACCACGCATGTGACCTCGTGGTGTTTACTTGTGGTTGCAGAGAAGATGCTAGACAATAGATAAAGACTTCTCTTCAAAAACAAATCCTTTGTGATGACGTGTGGTCATCTAAACAAAGTCTTGTTAACAGGAATATTTGAATAAGAGGATTTCTTCATTTTTCTCTGATTGCTATGTTTTGTAAACACTTGACATTACAATCAAGGGATAAATGTAAGTTACACCAGAGCAAAGCAATACACACCACTCGAAAACTATCGAGAATAGACAAGAATGTACTGAGAAACGTTTTGGTGTTGTACCGAGTTAAGTGCATCTAGACCTAGCAGTATCGAACAAATGAATCTAAAAACAAAACGTATTGCGGACGATATTCCGCTATTGAAATTTCCACAGCACGCAGTTTTCCGATATCCGTATTTTTTCACTTCTGATATGCGCGAATTCTCATGTTTGTATGTTAGAACACGGATAACGGAAGAGTGATAGCACGGAAAATGGACAACTGCCTTCAGCGGAAATTTAAAACGCGGAGTGGTTACTTCAAGTACACTTGATAAAATGATTTCAGACGAGATTTTCTTTGCGACAATCTTTATTTTGTCTGGGTCGTCATTTTACATTATGCACACATTTTATGAATGCAATTTAAAATTTATTACAGCTAGAGTTTCTTCTCAGAGTCAATCCAAAGTATAACTTATATCTTAAAATAAATTAATAAATATATAAATTATTGTATAAATAAATAGCTATATACATGTATAAGTATGTCTTAGAAAGCCTTGGTTGTAATGTGTATCTGAGAATACTTTATTTAAGTTCTTTTCAATGGTCTCTGCATGATCATCCATGCTGCTTTATGATTGTACTCAGTACTGTGACCGTGTTTTATTTCTCCACTTTTCTTAAAGCCCAGGAACCATTTTGTATTGCTAACCAAGCGAAACGTAACGTAACCATTTTCATGTAATTTCATGTAAAACATACAATTCTTCCTCGTAAACGTTTTCTGTAAAGAATGAAGAATGTATTTGGTCAAAAACTTTGTGCACATATGTAGAATGAAAGAAGTTTAGTCACAAGAGTTGCATTCTATGAACAACTTTCAACTAAGAATATTGAGAAAACAAACTCACCTTAAGAGTGACTTCTCCTCTATCGTTCATACAAATGAATCTCTTGCTATGCTTTCCTTGTATAGAATGTTCTCCATTGAGACCATGTGAGGTGAGAATTAACTCAGCTGAATTAAAAATTATAAAAGATAAACTAAGACGAAACCCAAACTAAATAGTATATATCAGTCCATAATTTTATCGTCTTCTTGGAGGCTGCATCAAAGAGAATCATCAAAAAGCTAGTGCAAGTAATAACAGGACATACAATTGAAAATATTTAGGTGTTTCTCAGTGTCGAACTAGTGCTGAAACTCTTTAATTCTCCTGATCTTTAACGTTCGACTCTATTTAGGTCCAAGTTAAAGACTTACTACACAACACACTATGACAATCAAATATTTACCATATTTATTGTCTTTCGTCGTCAAAGCATTGATTTCTTTCGCTGTGACTTTCACAAACTTTCCTGTGTGCCGAGTGTACAAAAATGCTGGGTACGAAATAGCAGATCTGCCTTGTCTTTTTGATAACGCCTTTTTTAATATGTTTTTTGCTTTTGAAGAAACAGTCTAGGAGAAAAGAAAGAGTATTTATGAATATTTTTGTTTTCTAAAATTCACCTCCATTTGCCACTCTGCGAGTTTTCCTAAGACACACCTTTACAATGCCTTAGGGCATAAAAATTAATTTCATTCACCTGCTAAGTGTCAATATTATGATAATTCGATAAATATTTTCAAAGCTGCTTATATAATAGGTGTTAAACATGCAACATATTTGGTTCAAGAGCCACCCCAATTTCCAACCAAATTTGTTTTAAGGCAATGGAACATGTTTGTGTTCAGAACTGATGCCACAGTCTTTAAAATGTCAAATTGTGTGAAAAAGTGTAAAGTTGTTGTAAGAAAAGAAGTAACATTGAAAGTGTTTAAAATACATCTCCGAGCAGAAAAGATTACAACAAGAAAGCAATAACTTTGTTCAGTATATCGTTGGAAAAAAGTCGCCTTTGGTTATCTCTTATCTGAATTGTCCCAGTACTGTGTGTGTGGCCGGCGGTGGGGCGGTTGCAGTGTACTAGACTTTAATTAAATCAGTATTGTACCGGCACTATTCAGATTCGGAAAACGTCAATTTTCAATTGAATGCAATGCAAACACTGCAATGCCGATATTCCATTGTTTGTTTACTTGACTAATTGAAGAAAACACATTAGAACGAAATCTTAGCCATTAGAACTAAATTGAAAGACGTTGGAAAAATCAATTAAATACATCATAAGTATCCATAAACCGGAAAAGTCTTTTGGTTTTATTTCCAGTAGCAAATTCTTTTTCCGCTTTTTGAAAAACACTTGATGAAATTTGAATCCAGGATCTTAGCAGCGAAGATCAAAGTACAGAATTTGTTTTCCGAGTTGTAGCTATCTCGTTGTTTTCTGTAATTTTGATGTAGATATCGTTTGAAAACGGAAAGATGTTCGTTGAGACTTCACAGAAGATTGTTCTTTGGAAATATTGGCGTTAGTTGAATCATTTTTTTGGAAACGCAAGGATCAAGGTTAGTTATACTAAAGTATGCAAAAGCTATGCACTTTAAAGCCGTTATGAAATTCCAGTTTGCAGGGCACAGTGCAATTTGCTTGTGATGTCGTCTCGTCAAGAGTTATATATCTATTGATCTGTTGACCTGCATGACTTTTAACCCAATCACCTCACCTTTAAATTTCTTAATTTCGCCTCGGTATTTTGTGCCAAAGGCAGCAATGAAACTTCTCTCCTGCAATGATTTAACAAGAAAACTAAATAAGCATTTAATCTTGTGTAAGACGATTACTATAACTAGCAAAGATTACCAGAATATTCTGGAGAAATCTCTTTGGGTTGGGAATGTAATTGATATTCATTGGTCGGGTATGGCAGGTTACATTAAATCGAGTGACACATGAGACTTTGCATGTGGAATGCATGCTATCTGTTATAACTTTTGCATCTTTCGACCTTCTGAAAAATTGCATGCAGAAGATTAATTGCAATGGAGCAAAGAAAACGCAGTTATCGTTTTACAACGTGCATTGACTATCGCGGTAAAATGTTTGCGGTAAGATATAAAAGCATCATTTTGGCGAAATTCTTAAACGTTTTCAGTTATTTTCATTTAATCCCATGATGACAAAAATGGGCAATTTTAGGCCATTGGGAGCGGCCATGGGAATGCCCTGTAAAGTCAAAGTTCTTCACAAATTCCTTTTTTAATGCGGAACAAACTATTTTAATAATTTTGATGAGCTGGCTGTTTAAAAGCGCTTCGGTAATGCTAAACGGAAAACACCAGATTTTTAAATACAGCATATGGTATCACACTAGATCAATTTATTAAAAAACCAGTCTAATAGACTGTTTGTAAAGTATTAAATTCTTTTGCAGTTTCATTACACAATACAAGAACTAGAAAACCACGGAGCTGACTCTGTCAGCTGACGTTAAGAATTCAACCATGCAAATATTGGGCTTTGCAACCTTGGCTGATATTTCTGTATAGTGTATTGTACGTCAATTTGTTCAACAAATGTTTTCTATTTGCCCAGCAACTTTGTGTGCGCTACAAATCTGTTTGTGGTGCATTTAGAAAACGTTTAAGTTGAATACAAAAATATTGACAAAATAATCGCGTGACATGTTTTATAATTACATCGTCTACTTACGTTATTGCCATATGTAGATAAAGTGTTAGCGTGAGTTTGAACCAATTCATTTTCACGTCGTCAGTTGAGTCTTGATGCGCTAGTCTTCCGTTTGTTCGCTCTTTGCGCAGTGTCTGCTGTATTTATAGCGCGCGTACAATGTTTGTCTGTGCGCGCCCGGAATAAATTGCGTTAAAAGCGAATCAGGAAGGGCAGTTAGTTAAACCGCAGGTGGCCGTCGTGTGAGAGATACAGGCAAGCGCTTAGTGATTGCCCAATGCATGAGATAAAACAGTGTACCGTCAGGAAAAACGCGATGGGACTCCAATAAAATTTCCAGCCTATTTTCACACGGTAAGCGAGAGCTTTTAGAAGTTTCAAAAATTTTCAAATTTTATGCGCTGAATTCCATGCGTTTGACAGAATTTCCTGGGATTAAATTTGTTCGACTTTATTTTTGACAAATATTTTGGCGCAGTCATTCCCGAGCAACACACCCAGGCCGCTTCAGGACCTGCATTCGCTCGCTGTTTCCTGCAAGCTAACCCCAAAAACAAACAGCGCAAATAACAAGCAAGTGAATTCTATCGAATAAATGATCACTTCTTGCTCAAGTGGTCGATATAAATATCTTGTTAAAAAGTTATTCTAAAACCAGACGATACTCGATAGTGATGAGTGAATTTCAAGAGCAATTCATGAAACACAAACAAATAAGTTTGATTTCTGTTTGAAACTATTGGTGCGTTTGTCAGATCAAAAAAACCGCAAATAAATTCGAATTATAGAAGTCAAGTCACGAATACACGGGGTTTTCCTCCTTCCCTTAATTCTTTTGACAATCACGTTTAAATGATTATGCGTCATAAGCATCAAGTCCAAAAAAAAATAGATTTATTGAAGTTTTTAAGTTTCATGGTTCATACTGATAACTGCACTAAATATGAGCATTGCTTGTTAAGATTAAATAGTTGAAACCCAAAGTTTTAAGCGTAAAGATAAGTTTATTTATAAGTTGTTTTTTGAAATTTAATTTTTTCTTAAAAACACAACTCTTAAAGTTTTTAAACGAAAAAGATTTGTACATCAAGGAACCATTTTCATAATGACTTGTTTTGTTTTTTGTATAATTTTCGTGCATGTTTGCTTGAAACGTACAAAGGAAGGACGGGTGGAAATGCGGTTTAATTGCTGCATTTTGTTACTAAGTTTAAGCATTTAAAATTTTTTAAACAAGTCGAATTTTCATTATCGTGGGCGTAAATGATCAAGTGCTTGGCCTCGAAATACAGGCTAATGACTACTTCGTCGAATCAATTTATGATATCATTGTACAAGCATGTAAACGAAGGGCTATTCAAGGTTGCTTTTTACGTGACATGTTCTCAGTTGTTTTTTGTGTATCCTGCGGCATTTTGTTGTTTTAACAGCACCATTAGAAGTAACGCTTTAATTTAGGTTTTCGTAAAAAGGATAAACAACAATTCCAGTTTGCTATAAGAGTTAACAAATTTAGCCATGACGAGGAGGTATTCGTGAAAAACCACTTTATTTATCTGATTGTAAGTAAAGTCGTGGTGTTTAAAACATGTTTGAGGTTTCCGTATGAGCTTGTAGAGGACAGCACTGCACAAACGGTGAGCATGGCCAGTTAGATGAGGGGAGTGATTGGCATATCTTTGCTAGCCATGTTGGTTTATAGTGTACGTACGATTCACATGAGTAACAAGAAATGTTTATGTTTGTTTACATGTGAGCATTGCTACAACATGAGAACATGCGCATAATTATTGCGCGGCGCATCAACATGACATGAACGTGAGAAAATATATAATTAACTTGTTTTTCGCTGTCAACAGTTTCGTGCAAGACTCAATGACGTACCAATACACTGTGTACATGTACTATTTAACCATGATGTAACTATTTGATTTGACTCGCTGAATTAACTTCTAAAACTCGATACAAACTGCTCTGTTCTTCAGGAGTTTGATTTGCATAAATTGCGCGAACTGTGCGCAAAGTTGTATTTTTAATCATGACAATATGCTTATCATAGAGTTCCGAAAGTTGGCCGTGTGTAATGCGGCTCTTGATGAGATCCCCAATAATTTAAAGCATCACTCATCAGTTTGAATAATCCTTGATTAATGCCTTCTATGAATTCTTGTTGTTTTTGAAGTTTAAGCCATTTAGTTCAAGTAGTTCTTCTCTAGGTGAAAATTAAATGTTGGAAATTATTATATTGCGCAAATGTTGCAACAAAACTTCACTTGGTTAGCAAGAATAGTCGTATCTCAGAGCTGAGCTTGTTTCTATTATATAATATTTTAGAAGTTGCATGCATGGAAAGACAAGAGAGATTAATAACCGTCATTATAGTCATCTGTAAATACCGCGGCATGAGCATGCTTTTGAACTGAGAAAAAAAACAATATAACCTGCGGGAAAAAACTGGAGATATTTCAGCATTGTATTTTGTAGTAGAGAAAACGTAAGGGATTAATTTTCGAAAGTATACAATGTATTATGAGCAAGTTGTTGTGAAGTTTTTAATCCTTCCTTTTTATTAAACTCATTGCTCTAGATCCCCATTCCCACATTGATGTTATTCAGCCTTGTGAATGTCCGTTTGAGATAAGTCTGAATGAGTTTGTTTAACCTTTGTACTTCGCTTTGTACTTTGTTATTCATTATCGAGTTTACTTTCTCGTTTCCTGCGAATTTAATTGTCGTTATTTTTTGACATTAAACATAAGCACCATTAATGTTCGGTGTCTTCATGCATGTTTTAATATTTTGTTAATTTTTAACATGATAATGTGAAAAATTTTGTGGTTTTTGGTCTCGTCCTTGCCGTACAGTGTACTCAACGAATAACGCGTATCTACCAAAAACGAACTGGTTTTTAAAACATACAAAGTTTCAGTTGACCAGAGTGGAACATCTTCAGACTGATAATGATATTAATAAATTTCAGGTATATAAAAATCTTATAATGCGGATACGGAAGAACTGAACTTACACTGCGGTTCCTTAAACCAACACGAAATACTTCGGTGAAGTATTTTTATCGATTAAGCTGCTCAAATGAAACACAAACAAAAAACGCAGTTTAGTCTAACATGCGTGTGGATATTTGTAAATAATGTCTGTAACATAATCCAATTTAATGAAGTTGGGAGAGTAGATGATTGCATACTATAGCAGTTGGGAGCCAATTAAAGATATGAGTATTGCAAACGCACGTTTTTGTTACATGATGTTTCATAAAAAGTAGTGCGAGTTGTAGCTCTATAATGTATTGTTTTAGCTGAATATAGAAAAAGTTTTGTGCTAAGACACAGTTTTTGTGGTAACCGTTGTTGTATTGCGTTTTCTGGTGCAGACGATATGAAACTGTGAGGGTTATGTAACTGCGTGTGTCTGCATGTGATTGTGGTCAACTGCAAGGTAACCACGATAGTGTCCTAGCCCTACGGTGAAGACTTTGCGTGGTTCTCATCATGACAACATAAAAGCAGCCAATTAATGTCACAATGACCGATGATTGTGATGAGTAGTACGAGGAAACAAGTAAACAATTGTCACCGACGATAAAGAAATAATTTGATTATAGAGATTCGATGCTCTCTGATGCAATAAACATAGCTTGAAGTTTCTGTTTACAAAACAAAAATACCAAGTTGTTACTATTTAGTTTGTGTGATTTCGTTTCTTAATGAAAAGGTGTTAGAAAGTAATTAACTTTGGGAAGTTGGTGTGGTAGATTGCATACTAATGAGACTTCCAGGAGAATTAAAATAGTCATTACTCCAGGAGGTAGAATCTGCAACAGCTTAAATAGATTTATAACCTATAATTTTCCAGGGCAAAGGGCAAAAAGTTTGTAAAACGTACAAAAAAAGAAGACCATTAGTGTTGTGCCATAAAATTGGGCATACATAATTATCATGTAGAGTTCAGTCTTTTCAACTCTACACGCCATGTTCAATTCTTGAAAATTAAGTACATGTGCATGGTAAAAAACTGTTCCTCTATTTTTTAACGTGTTAACTTTTAAACAAACGCACTAGACATTTGATTATATAAGCCGTGTATAAACATAGCAACATAATCTGCTAATCTCATTTGTTTGACATTGTTTTAAATAGAATATTAAACGATTAATCAATTTGGCAAATCTGAACCCCAAACCGAGACGAAGTTTGTTGAATAGTCAAACACGCTAGACAAGCTCAATCAAAGCCGAGCTGCGTTTGCATTACCCCATAGGATGCCCAAGTTTAATTAACACCCGCAGTTTATGCTAATGAGCTGCCTGTTTGTCATCTAATCACGATACACGTTAATGCAGAGTTTGTTTTTGTCACGCAGATGCATACCCGTGTTCACTCAGTGCTTAAAAACTTTGACGTTTTCTCTCTAAGATTTGAAACTTCACTGTTGCTTACGTTCAATTGTTTTGCGAGATGTACTTTGTCAAGACGACAAGCTGTGTGGTTGTTGATATTCAACGACGAAATCTAGCAAATCGTACTCGCTCGCGCAATCAAGTGTAAAGGTCTATTACCTTCTGAAATTTAGAAATTGGTCATTACGAACAGTAAAATTCTTAAAAAAAATTTCAACTCAAATTGACGAAATATATTCACTATTTTTACTATTTACAATTTTAATACACTTTTATGTAAAACTGTTTTGCTAAGTTTTTCCATCAATCATTTTCATCATGGCTAAGACATTTTTCTTTCGTGGTTCAATAATGTCTCCATTCATAATCATTTCATCCAGTATCATATGAATTTTATCCAGATGAAGTATTATCTAGAAAAAGTCAAAGACAAAACGAAAAATGGGCGAGAAAGTAAACTAAATTTTTTTTGTTTACTAACGAAAAGGATACGTGCATTTCAGTCTAGAAAAGTGAAGAAAAAGTGGAGTGAGTTTCACGTGAAATTCCGATGAATTACAATTTGCAACCAAACTACTCACAACGTTGTTAAAATAACCATTGAGAACTTCTACAATGTTTTGGATAAATTCGGAGACGGCTAGCTCGTTCTAAATATAAAGAAAATGTTTGAGCTTTTGCGGCACAACATGAACAGAGGCATGCACTTGTACATTACTAGTAACGTTGGATGTCACAAAAGCAATTTGCGCATGCGCTATAAACCTCATCAATATCAACTCCAGCAACAAAATATAACGAAGCATATCTTCTGTAGACTATTTTGTGGTCTTTGTACTCCATGAATGTACACTAAAATAACAAAATAATGTCAAGTTTAAAATAGAAATTTCTTGCAAGAATTGCGACTATTTGAACTGAACCTGGTCTGCCCGTCTTTGTAAGCATTTTCTTGCAAGTTCTGCCTCTGTCAAAACGCGATCTTCCCGTTCTGGGCTTATGTAATACTTAGAGAACCGAGTTCGGCCTTCTTTAGTTAAAATCAAGATGTATTTAAACATTTTGCTAGCACTCTTTATTTACTATGCCGCCATATTCGAGCCTGCGAGTGCAACTGAGTTTACTGGTAGGGTTTCTTCATGTAAGATGGACTATATATTTCAAGCAATATGGCTTCCAAGATAGTGCGTTTTCCTGGATATTTTAGCTTTTTTAGACCAAATAACCTGACATTTTGTTGTTTACAACGATACAAAGTAAGATTAAGGACTCATATGTTGTTATAATTCTGTACTGTACAATTATGATGCAATGTGAAGCGATTTTTAACAATTTAAATTGATACAGCTTGGCACCCAACTTTCACGTGTTCGTGCAGCGAAATGTTCAAATGAAGCGCCTCAAGCTAAGTCAATCAATGAAAGATTGCAGGAGATAGCCAGGTCTCCGAGTGGTTGGGTACCACCACAAGGTATGTCTAAAGTGCCCAAACAGGCCAAACTTGGATTCAGAATTTAGTTCAAAACTTTTGTAACATAAGATGTTGCAACCAAGATGTTACAAGATTTTTGTAGCAAAGTTCATTTTACCATAGATCCACGTCCATCTTTGCCATTTGAAATAAGGCGATCAAAAACAAACAATCTACCTGTTTATGTTGATAAAAAGCGAGGGGGAAGTTTGGTTTTGACGATTATCAAAAATATTAAAGGTGATATGCATGTAAGTATATTTATAAATCCAGGAGCATATAACTTCGTCTGGCTTCATGTGAGAGTTATGTTTTGGTTTTAAAAGTTGACATTTACATTTGAGTTTCCTCGTGTTGTAAGAAGTAACAATGAAACTGTAAGAAAGAATGATGTAATAAGTTTTTTGGCCTTTTTTCTGTTCAGGAACTGGTTAGAATATTAAAGCAACATCTAGGAGACAATGTCCATTTTCAAATTAATGAAATCACAAGTCAAATAAAGATCAAGGGATATCACAAAGATGCTGTTGTCACTTTGCTAAAGGAGCAAGGATTTTAAAAAAGGCATCTCAGATATTTTCAAGTATTTATTCAAATGAATGAAACTTTACTAAAATAACACACTGCAAGTATATGTAAAGAATATATACTCATAATTACAAACATAGTTGCACACATCTAGTTCTTATTGAAAATAAAAAGTATTTAGTATAATAGCAATTAACGTCTCATGCTGTGTATGATTTCCTTTCTGAGAAACACATTGTCTGACATTACCATGAGAAATGTACATCCATTAAAGAGAAATTATATATACTAAAGTTGCATGCTAAAATATAAACAATAAACAGTAAATGTTGTAACGTATAGTTCATTGTCTAAGCATATGAAGTGCCTGTACGCTTTGGTTTCCAGGACACTTCTTCAATTCGGATTCGTCTCACTCTCTTGTAGTAGATGAAACTGTCAACGAAGAACAGTATTACGAGCACAAAACCAACAATCTGAAAGAGAATTGGTAATGAACATTTACAATTCACAGTAATTTAGAGAGCAGTTGTAGTACAAGCAATGATTAAGCTTCACAATTCTTAATCGAGTGAATAAAATCATCATTTGTTAGAGTGAAAAAAAACAAAGGAAGGATTACAGTTGAGGGAAAAACACAATTTACTCACCACACACAAAATAAGGAATCCATCAGCGAGATCGTATGCCCACTGTGCCAGCAGTGCAGATCCAAAGAAAAACAAGAAAAGGAATGACAGAGAATAACTGAGCATGAACACAAACTAAGTGAAAACAGAAAAGACTTTGATTACTCAAAAAAATGTCTGGCATTAGATAGAAAAAGACTATTGACCTGTTGATGCATTCCTATTCAATGAATTTGTCTTACCAAGGAGTATTCCCTTGTCCATTTGCCATAAACCTTACTGGTGCATACACCAATAGCATGCGCTAGCAAGATAATGAGCAGTGATGCCCAGCACAAGCACGACACAATAATGTAAAAACCATAGCGCGAAAAGATGGTATAGTCTTCGAAATTGAGGATGAATATGAATGAGAGTACAGACACAATCTAGATATAAAAATAACAAAATGAACTTGAAATGAATTCAGAAACTAGATATTTTAGTTGTGAACCAAGTTTCAGGGTGTCTAGGTAAAGTTTTGAGTATGGCCTCTGGTAGGAGAGGATCTAGTCTATTTAATTTTGAATACAGTTAAAAATATACTATGTCAATTTCGAAGATCCTGACTTACAAATTCTAAGATCTTTAAAAGACCTTCCAAACTTAAAAAGTACTCAAGCCCCGACTTCGGTCCAGCCATTGCAAGTTTGAATCCTAGTATTAAAAAACAACACGACTGACTGAGTTGGGACGAAGAACAGTATATAAACGTAGATAACAAATCTATACGTTGTGGGGAAACCTAAGATATTGTTTTATAATGTTAAAAGAGCAACCTATCTAGTATCTCAACGCTATTATATAAGTTCAGATTTAGTCATGTAAATCTTGTTATAGTATAACGTTGATTATAAACGAGATACATTTAAAACGCTGTTGAATTCTGAACACATTCCATTCTCAAAAATTGCAACAAATTCTCCTTTGTAAAGATTCTTTGATAATTTTGCGTAAAGAATATTGGCAAAATGGTACAAAATACACGCAGCTTTAGTTCTCGAACAAACTTACTTTTTGAATTCAAATGTTTCTGACGCTACAGGACAAAAAACAAACGATTTTTCACAAACTTTGTTGAACTCGCGATCGGAATTTTTTGCTTCGCTGCTTCTGGATTTACTAATTATTCTCTCCCCCCGGGCAGACATTTTGAACTATGCATTCTCAGCCAGATATCATATTTCAATTTCACCTAATTTTGATGGCCGGGGGGTATGTAGCTGAGAAACAGAGCATTGGGACAAAAGTAACATGGCGTCTTCAATGCCAATTGCAGTCGAACAACTATTAGAGAGTAGAGTTCAAGAAATATCAAGAGATGGCCAAGAAACTTACGCACCGTAAGTGTATTTATGTTTTCCAACTTAAAAACTGTCATCTATTTGAGAAGCATTTTCTTATCTTGTTTGTCTCATTTTTTACAGTCAACTGTCAATGTCAGAAAAACTTGCCGAGCTTGCTCACAAGATAGACTTCTCCAAGTCGAAAGATGAGGAAGTTTGTGAAGAGACGGCTGAAGATGAGTTGGATAAACCTTTATATCAACCATCACTCTGGCCTTGGGACTGTGTTAGGAATAAACTAAGGTTTGGAACCCTATGACTTTTCTCATATTTATCTGTGAACAATTTTGCTACATTTAAATTAAGTACATTGACAGCCAATTGGTCAATCACGACATTACATTGATAGGCCTTCTTTAACTTATACCCATCAAGTTTGATCAAATCTACATTCATGCACCAAGCTCTACAACCTTACCTCTTTATTTCAGAAACACATTGACCAATCTCTCCGTTCTGGTTGACGTTCTAAGTATTGCTCGGGACAAGAAATATCTCTCACTGGATGCTGTATCACAGGGTGAAGCAGCTCCTAAACCTGCTGTTCGACTGCTCAGTATACGAAAGGTTAGTTAGACAAAGCATTCATGTTTGTCCAGGCCAGTTTTTGCATTCTAAAGGGAAAGAGATTCACTCTGAATAGTAGAATAGTCTGCTGTTTGATCAAAAAGGAGTCATAGGTAGCATCATGCTTTGCTGTTAATGTATGAATCAACAAGAGAAAGGGTTCAATTGAGTCATTACCTGGCAAGAGTTCCCTCCCTAATAAGTAAACTTGATTTGGTTGCAGAATTTTGTTGATGCAAGCAAAATCCTTCTGCAAGGCGTACAGGATATGGTGGCAGGTTTGAAGGAACAACAAAGTAATGTGGCAGAGAAAGACTTCCATTCTGAATTAATGAAGCTGAGACAGAAATGGAGGTTGAAAAAATCTGGAAACTTGATTCTTGGTGATCTGTCCTACAAATCTGGTGGGTGATATATGTAGCATCTTTTTTCTCACTTTTCTCCAAGGCAATAGGAGATTGATGATGCAACAACAGACCCTATCTGTTTGCTTTTACTTATTGCTCGTTTTTCATTAATGAAATAAAGAGAAATCTTATTTTCAAGACATGTCTGTACCTATTTGCTCTTCTGTCAATAAGAATCTTGGTGCAACTTTTTTCTCCACCTTAGTTGGGTCAAAGTTTTGGCACACTGGAGCATTTGAAGTGAAGAAAGAAACGAATATAGATGAAGTTACTAGCAGCAGTTTAGATGTGAACATTTCTACTGATTTGCGGGGTGTTGATGATATACAAGTGCACATTTTAAACAGTGGTTGGTTGTAACATCGTGAAGCTCGCTTTACTGCAAAGTTTTGATAATAATACTGGGAATATACAGAAATACAGCATGTATTGAACTCTTGACACAGTTCTAATGCACTGTAGACACAACTGTTTATAATGTCCTGTCTTATCTCACTTATAGTATTAATGCATACTTTTCAGACTCATTTGGTACTCCAATGCATCATGTCAACACACCATCTTACCCTGATAATATCAAAGAGTGGCACAAGGAATTGTGTATAGCTCAAAATAACTTGTTCTGTAAAGAATTGTTTGCACAGGTTTGTGCTTCAGATAATGGAAATCACGATGGGGGACAATTTTGTAAATAATCTTTTGACTTGTTTTAGAGCAGGCACTTCGACATTGAGCACAAAAGTTTTAGCCTTCATCTTGTGGTAAATGTAACATTTTTTTTGCTTTCTTCATTGCAGTTGGCTCATGAGTCATATAATGGTAAAGGAGGATCAGTGCATG
The DNA here is from genome assembly GCA_025400075.2 of Phenganax stokvisi. Taxonomy (NCBI): domain Eukaryota; kingdom Metazoa; phylum Cnidaria; class Anthozoa; order Malacalcyonacea; family Clavulariidae; genus Phenganax; species Phenganax stokvisi. Next base: position 15,363 of record JAODVQ020473900.1, read on the forward strand.
TTGTGAACAACATTATTAAAACTGAGGTAAGAAAACTAGCATTTTGTGCAAAAAAAACCTATTAATCAATTGCGCAAATAAAGAGTTTATATTAATCTATGCAAGATTGGTGACAGGGCTATTTAAACATGCTGAACGTATTGTTTACATATTTTCATGCAGATATTTCCACAGACAACAATGTGTATCACACATCTTCATAGATCTGAAGATGATGATGAGGTAACTGTGTCATCTTGAGTTTTGCTCAAGTTTGGAATTTTATTCATTCACAGCTGTTATTACATATTGCGATGAGACTCTTTTTCAAACATTTTCATCTATGTGAATTATTCCTTTAGAGTGACATCTCTGTTAATTCTTGTGTCTCTGGAGTGACATCTCTGTGAAAATCTATTTCTTGCAGGAAGGCATGGTAACTGACGAACAATATACTAATTCAGATGTTCTTGACTTTGCTCTGCATATCTTATTGAGGCAACAACATCGCTCCAGCTGCAGTATCGAGACTCCGCGGCCTGTAACATCTGGCATTGCTATGAAAGATGCAAGGAAGCGTCGTGTGGCTGGACCTTCATGTATGGTCTTGCATGAAGTAGAGCAGTTAAATACCAGGTATTGCTGGGGCTTCATTGTGCGACAGATACCTCCTTGGTTTTGATTTCAGTTTCACTATCTCTCACTGGCTAAGTTTGTGTTGGATTGATTAATGGGGTGAATGAGAGACATCTCATTAGTTTGGGTAATGGAAATCAAATTTGAACTTTGCTAATGTACTGATGAATTAGTGATTCAATTCTTTACCTCTGATTTTATTGCTTGTGGTTTTTTTAGTCGAAGATTGTTGGATAAACTCATAAAGATTGCAAAACATCACATTCTTACTTCAAGGTACTGCATTCATCATTTCTAACTTTTTGTAACTGCTTCTTTCATCTTACCTGTATTGATTTGAACTTCGTAGAGTTAACTGTGTGATCCAAGAATTAGCAGATGAGATACATGACCCTGTGATCTCATGTCACTGGAGTAGTCTTGCCACAGAATCATCATCATTTGCGTCCATATACATCAAACTAGAAGATAGAGTTGAGAGGTAAAGTGTTATAGAACCCAAGGATTTGGGTAAACTATCAATTACACGCTTTTGACAATTTCAGCGTCATCCATGAATCAAAATGAGTGACGAAGATTTCCTCAGAAACTACCCAGAGTTTATTAAAAAGTTCGTTTACTCAAACTCTTAATTTTTTAGAACATGTTTGGCAGTAAAGGTTGATGTTGATACTGTGCATCTTACTCAACAAAACGGCGTTGGTGCGACATTTTCAGCCGATGTAAACGAACTAAAACTTATGCTTAGAAATCAGGTAAAAACCACGAAAATCTCAGAGGTTCAGCTTTCATTTTTAATGCTGCCGCCTCTCGCTAGCTAAATGTAAAGCCGCAGCTATACATGAGAAAAAGTTTGTTGACTCATCGACAAATTTTCAGCTTCTTGAAATTATCACGTCGTAACTTTGACGATTTTCTCTGGGTGTCTTATCGCGCGTCGGTGGGTGCCCACGCCAGAGATGTTCAAATATTCTTAGTTTCAAAAAGTCGTGAAGAAAAAACGGGCCGTGTAGCGGCGGCTTGTTTGATGTCTCGTTCCTTGTACAATAGTTGCTATTTCTACCTCTCGACTAGGTACAATTGTTCATGCTTGGGGTGGCTGAGAGGACAGCACTTCGTCTTGGTTGGAATGTTAAACACAACACATATCTTGGCACGCAATTCACGAGGGAATACAAGGAACATCTTGTTGGATTATTGTTATCTTGTCCCGAAAAAGAAAGGTGTTCAATGTCTTTCCATTGGCAGTAATTTTATTTCAGTCGTACTAGCAAAAACGATCTACTATTGTGTTATTTTGCCAAGCACTTGTGATATTGTCTCAAGGTATTCTGACTGTAATATTATTACACAAAGTGATTGTGAGTGGATTTTATGGCGTTTAAAGACTGCAAGAGGCATGTAGTTACCACTGAATATGAATTTCGTTAATCTAGTGTGCCTTTAGTTCAAATTTTCTTTTCAGGGAAATTCTCATTGAGATTTCTCCACCATCTGAGATCAAGATTAAAGCAAAATCACCTCAATATGCAGGAACCTTGCCTCAAATCTTGGAAAACGAGTCGAAATGGTCATCACTATCCAGGAATTATCATTGTCTAAATTATCAGAATACACCTGGTAGAACGTTTTTGGAGAAACTTACAATTATCTTGCAAGCCAGCTAGGTATGTATCTGTACGGGTAGAATGGGCTAGTATTGAGTAGGCTGCATGCGATAATGCTGTATCAAATGTGGATCAAGCATATAGAAAGGACTATCACTTGAACATATCAAGATCAATTAACACTAATGCTTCCGAAAGAGCTATCATTCGTCTCTAATCTTTATCTTTTTATATTCATTATGAAGTTGAGCTTATGGTTTCTATAAATAGCATACTAATAAGATCTCATCCTCTCAACAGCAACGAGGACGATATGCGCGGTATCCACTTCATTTATCTCTCTCTTTGCATCAATTATATTATTAGGGAAATGGTCTTTCAGTGGTTGCACGAATATTGTAGTTCCCTTCTGTGGTAACACTTTAATTGGTAT
>JAODVQ020473900.1:18117-28629 GCA_025400075.2 Phenganax stokvisi
TCAGTGGTTGCACGAATATTGTAGTTCCCTTCTGTGGTAACACTTTAATTGGTATGCAGGACTCCCCTATTTGATCTCTCTTCGATCTAAACTTTCCTTCATTCAAAATCTTTTCTCCTACTTGCATGTCGTTTGGTGTATCGAAGTCGCCTTTCACTGGCGCTTGTTTCCACAATCCAGCTCGAAATTACGGCTTGACAAGTGCGTCAATGGTAGGATAAAGAATGAGCATGTTTCTGTCAGTTCATATTCTTGCACGGCAGCTCGCATCATATGACACACTGTCAATCAATGATTACGGTGCAGCTGCCGCAGTGCAGTGGGGGCTTTATTACGCGAAAGTCTAAGGATATTTTAGTAACATTGTCATGAGAATATCCTCGGGTTTGTCAACCGATGTACTTCAGTAATATCAGTTTAAAAACGTGTCTTTTGAAGATTACCATCTTTAAAGAGGTCAAGAGAAGGAAAAATAAAAGTCAACGAAACATTCTTGTTACCACTTTATGGCTGATTCAAGCTCAGTTTCTCTTATCATTATTTTTGTGGGAGTTCTTCTCTTCATAGTGACCGCGTTCATACTTTGTTGTGTTTTATGTCGTTTGCGAGGTCGCTCGCCTACTCAAAGGTCGTTGCCGAAAAATCGTTCCAAAACTGACTCGTGGCAAGAACGGGAAACGACGAATATAACTGAATTTTGATGAATCATGTTGGAGATAAGAAACTGTTGTAACAATTTTTCACCAATGGACAAATTTCCGGAAATTTTCAAATTATAAGAGCTTCGAGTTCCAACCAGCTGTATATATTAACTAAAATTATCAATCCATAGTTTGCTATTATTGGGCTTTTGTACGTCTTTATAGAAAGGAGATTGTATACGTGGGGAAAACGTGGCGAGTTGATGTCGGAATCTTGTACATAGTGAGACTCTATTGAACTAACTTGGAACATTTAATGCTCATCTCTTATACGCAGCTGAGATGGGTTTCAGTGTATTAAAGATGCAAACTCTGCTCTGACAAGACTATGTTCATTAAATGTCCTGCTTAGGGTTATCATTGGATTACACCTTTATTCAAACACACTTCGTTCGTTAGATCAAATACTCCCGCTTGCAAAGCAGGTGTTTCTTACTTCTTTTTCTTAAAGCAAATAAATTGTATGCTCGATCTGTTTTTTTGCATACTATTTATACGATGCGAAAATGCATGGCCTTTTACTTTTTGATATTGCCAATTACTTTGCGTCCGAAGACACTTAAAATGTATAATGACGATTAAAAGATCATGTAAATACGACAACATCTGATCATGTTGTCTCATTTGAATTTTTTTTGTGAATTATGTACAACATTGCTGTAATCTTGTTAGTTTCAGCCAATTGAATGAATATTTACAATGGGTCAAGTCGCTAAGTTTCATCGCGTAAAAGATGAGAAACACCTGATCTTAAAGTAACAGAAACCTTTAGCCTTAAGGCAATTTTTTTGAAAAGTTCTTAGAAATATTTGCTTGGTAAACAGTCCTCAATTGTTGACGTATGTGCATGTTTTCTCGTACGACGGCCCCCTGGCTCTCTGGTTATCAAATGAAGTTCGTATCTTGTACAAAAATTTCTGTCAACATCTTAAATTACTCAAGTGCTGTATGAAACATATTAATAAGTCTAGACGCTCCGACAGATATTTGTATGTCCCTGGTATCTTAATTAAAAGATAAAAGTATCCCTAATTCATATGCCTTCGTTTATCGACAAGCTCATTTTCATTAGTTTAAATATGTATCCCTATTAATTTCAAATATATCTTTGATCTCATATTCGTGGGGTTTTCAGTATTGCCATCGTGTCTTCATACCCTTCTCTATATCGTGCATCCATGTCCTGGAGACTAGTTTCTAGGCTGTTTGTCGTGACGGTGTGTGCGTGATGAGCCTGTACTAGGCGCTCAAGACGCGAGATAATTTCGAAATCAGGTACTGCCAAGTTGTTGACGTCTAATCCTAGTAATTTCGCTAGCGCTTGTCGAAAATTCAGCAACTAGGAGAGAAATTCATGAAAATTAGCTAATTGATGATAGCTTTAAAATAAAGTCGAAATTTTAAAGTTTTGATGCTTCTTTTTAAAACTGTATTCTATTCTTAGCGCGTCTGGTGAATTATCTACACTCGCTCCAGTCTCACCTGTTTCTCCCTGGCTCGTGTCTCTTGCAGAGCCTCCTTAACATTATTTATCTCAACCATCAATTGACTCATGTTGCTGCTTGTTCTCGCTTTCTCCTCCTTTGCTTCAGATTCTGTCGCCTGAAGATCGCGTTTCATTCCGTGAAGTTGCCGACTCGTGCGTTCTTTGCTTTTGGCTAGTTTGTCTACCAAACGTTCGAGATCTACTAACTTCTGACTCTGTTCCGCATTCTCTCGCTAGGAATGAAAATAATATACGCTAGTCTTGGAGATGTATTTACTCGATAAGCTTGAATGAGTGAGTACGGTTTTATATCAAGGTCTATTAGAAGTTGCGTCTTGATTTCGGCTAGCAATGCAGTGTTGAAATCAGAGGAGAAGATGCTTTTGAATAGACGAGAAATTTTCATTGAAAAACTATCATGCAAATCAAAAGACGTTGGAGACAATTACTGAGATGTCGCAGGATGCAGACAAAATTCAAATGAAAGAGAATCAGTAATATTGACAGATATAAAGGAAGAAAGGCTCTAGCAAAAAAGATTAAGAAGGAAGAGTTTGAATTAGGACTAAAGATTCAAGAAGTGCAGGAGAATCGACAGCAGAAGGTGTTCCTGAGTTTGTATACCTTAAGCTCACTTGTGTCCAAGAGTCGGGCTCTCAGATCAGTTACCAAATGTTGTGACTGCATTAAATCTTGCTTGTACTTCTCACATTGTTTTTGAAGTTTCTTGAATTTAATGGACGACTCATCCCGTTCGATTTCTACACGACTTTTATCCCTGACCGTATTTTCTAAACTGGACATTTTCTTTTGTAGCAAGCCAAGCTGCAAGTCTTTGCTTTGCACTTGTTGTTTGAACCATTTTAGTTTGCGTTGAAGACTGTAGATTGCGCTGCTGCGGTCGTTCAAAGCCTCGCTCTGCAATAGAAATTTTCTCTCCATTCCTACTTGTATCTTTTGTCTAAGTGTGGTTGTTTTCCTGCTAATCTTATTTTATTTGTCCTTGTCAATCGTACCTCAAGTTTTACAAGTTGTTTTGCTCGAGCCAATAAAGCTTCACCATTCACATCCAAACCAACGTCCTGCGCTATTTCATCCAACATCATTGTGTTCGCCAGATTCTCGCAGAACACCATGTACTAAAAGCGAACAGAAACAGCTTTAAAAGGATTGGACGTGAAAATTTTCTTTTCAGTTTCCTTCTGCCAACTAATGACTCTCACTGAACTTGTTTCTACCTTTTTTCTGTCTTCTCTGAGTTCATCTCTCTCCACATCAAAAGACAGCAACTCGCTTTCAAGATCCGATGATCTTTCTTTCATATCTTTCATTTGATTCTCAGCCTCCATCGCTCGATTTAACGTCGTTCTACAAATATTTTGCTGTCCGTCCAATTCTTCCATTGCATGACGCAGTTTCATCTGAAGTTTCTCCACTTTCTAACAACGAGAATGAAAGCAGAATTTGGGATTTTGTACTTTACTAAAGGAACGACTAAAGCCCTGGAAAGAACGCTTTACAAGTTGAAAGCATGAAGTCTTACCACGTTCATATCTTGAGATAGTTTTGAAAAATTTTTGACATGAAGCAAAATGTCGGTTTCTGATTCATCGCAGGCAATAATCTCGGCGAGATGGCGACGAAACTTGGATAACTGAAGAAAAAAAATGGTCCTAGTAGATTATTGCACATGAAGCACAGTTTACAGAAGGTTAAAATGAACTACAAGTCAGGCAACCATTTAGTTATACTTTATTAGCAATGTCAGAAAGTTGAGAGTACGTTGTACCTGTGTCTGCGCTGTCTGCTCTGCGTACTTTGTATTCTGTAAAGATTCTTCCAGAGTGTTTAATCTTTCTTCTCTCTCTTGTAAATTATCACGTGTTATTGTCCAGGCTTCTTGACTTGTTCTCATCTTACTCTTCGTATTTTCAACCTCTACTTGCAGTCCTCGGACTTTCTGCTCCAAGGCATCCTTCTCTCGGGTCAAATCTCGTACCACCTGGTGTTGTTTCTCCGCCTGTTTCTTCTCTTCACCAATCTCCCCAACCAAACGCGTGATTGTTTCTCTAGGAGAGGTCATAGCACCTTGTAGCACTCACAGCTACTCATCTGGGTTATTTGTTTATCAATTGTATGTTAAACAAGTACAATATTCATGGATCATCCATCCCCCTGAAATACGTCTTGTTACCTAGTGTATTTCCGAAACTACACTCATCTAGCATTTTGTATCCATTCTTGCACCTTACCTGCTTGCTTTGGATTCCAGATCATTTTCCTGAAGATTGTTTGATAAACTTTGTACTTTCTCCTTAAGAGTTTGTCTATCCCGAACGAGATCATTCACCTAAACATATATCATTAAAAAGTCAACACAAATCTAGATCATATTCGCTTGAGAACGAGTCACAACGTTTGCTGGGAAATAGCCCCAGTCTCTGGTAAAATAACAAGATTACCTTTTTGATAAGAACAGTTGACTCGGAGTTATTCTCGGAGAGATCAGTATGAAGAGCTGCACTCAATTGATCACGAAGTTCTTGAAACTAGAACAAAAATAGATTAAAGTTGAAGAGAAAATAGACGAAAAACATATCTCCTTTCATGAAATTCTACGAACCGATCACTTCTCTTTCTGTTTTACCTTTGTTCTCCATGAATGAGCTTTTTTTGCAAAGTTTTCTTCTTCATTCAGGCATCGTTTGAGCGAAGTTTCTGCTTGCTGAAGACGATCTTGCTGGGTTTGCATTTCGTTCTTCAGTGATGCAATCGTGACGTCTCCACGCGAAACTGCAGTTTCTTTTAATTCAACAGTTTCCTCGGCTTCTTGAATGCGATGACGTAGTGACTGGATGAGAGCTGTATGTCGTGCGCCATTTTGTTTTTGAGTTTCGATCTCACACTAGAGAGTGATAATATAGTTTAAGTAAGAAAGAAGTTGGAAAAACCAGAGTTTATGGCAACGACGATATTGCACCTTATCACTTCTTTGGTTTGATAAAATAAATGCTACTTAGGCCCGGGTCAAACCTCGAACTTCTCATGCGCCGAACCTAATTGGTGTATTAAGTTCGACACAAGAGCGACGTTTGACTTGATGCCTGTCCAACGTCGATCTAGTGTCGAATTTAATTGTATTGGGTTCGGCGCATGAGAAGTTCGACGTTTGACCCAGGCCTTAGCTGTGTGTCGAAACGTTTACCCACACTCACATTACCTTAAGATCTGTTATTTGTTGTTCTCCTTCCGAAACTTGTAGTTGGCATTTTTTCACCTAAGAACAGTGACTCATATAAGATTTTCGATCTTAAAAGGAGAAATCAATTTTCTACCAAACAAGTCTTCTCGACACCTCTTCTTGAAGCGCTGATGTTTTCATTTTTTCGCCTGCTAAGTCACTCGAGGCTTCTTCTGCCTTTTCTCTGTAGTGATTCACCTAAATCAGGAAGAATGGTTTTCAGATAGAATTCAGGAAAACACTCAATAACATTTCGTCTCTGTTGCTATGAAAACTGAAATTTATTTTTTCAACTGAAGGTCCTTCCGTCAAAGTGTTTTTCTGTAAACTCCAAGTGTCAAATGTAAAGCACCAACCTGGATAGTTAAGGCTTCTTTATCTTGTTGCAAGCGATTCAGCCTTTCTCTTAAAACTTGACTGTTATCTACTTCTGGTTGGGATTCCAGGTCTTTGAGGAAATTATTAAGTTTCTCCGCTCTGGTAGCTCGGGACATTTCGCCCTTTATAACATCATCGGATGACATCATTAGTGAACAGAGTAATCGATAATTATTGATCACATAATCATTTCGATGTCTTACTAACCGTACAGTCACTGCTCCGATATCGACTGCCATTTTCTCTGCAAGAATAGAAACAAGAGATTTGTACACGAGTAACAAAGACACTTATTTCTTCTTTGAAAGTTTCTTTACAGTTAAAAGATTCTTCTTGGCCAACTGTATATGATGGACTATAATTGTTGCGTGATTGTAACTCAAACAACACTACTTTTCCTCTCACCTTACAGAGTATTGTGATGGGTCCTTCTGAATTTTGAGATCCGGCTAAATAACATTAAAAATACATGAAGAATGCATTTTATGGTACCTTTTAGGTGTCATGTTGTATCCATATCATATGTGTCTCGATTTAAGTTCCTATTGACTTCACTTCGTTCATTCAGTTCACAGTACTTTTCATCCTTGGACTATAGCTAGATTTTGTTGTATATTTCACTGTTGATCTTCATGATTAGCAAAATGTATCAAACTTACCTCAGATCTTCCGAATCCTACAGAACTACCGTTTGAACTCTCTGCGCTCAATGAACGGCGATGCCCATTCATAGTTGTTCGTGAAGATCTGTGCGTGCTCCCAAGAATTTCGCCGCTCTCTTTATCAGGAAATGTATCGGAATCTTCCAAGTACTGTAGCGAAGATTTACCTTTTCGTTTGGGCTTTATATTTGGTAAATATTCCATGAGAAACGTTTGTCTACAAGCTACTCTCGTAAACTGTTTTAAGATGAACGAAAGTTTATCGTTCAAAGTGTTCTGAGATGTTTTGGCGTCTCGTTTCCAAGGGGACAGGTCACTCAGCAACAATATTCATGAAGCATTTCTTAAAGCGTGGCCCATACGTATTGTCAGTTGGTGTTTGTGTTTTACGCTTTGCATGTTGTTGCTTTCTTGAAGTTAATATCTAAGTGTAGCAAATTTGTTTGAGAAGAGGAAATGTTTAGAAATTAATGAATTTCCAGCTGGTGTTCTGTGTCTGTGAGCGTAAACGAATATATCGAATTACAAATTACATAACTCAGTTGAATCAGCGACGTGATTTTGTTAAAGCTCGTTAACTTTGCTTTATAGTCTGAAAATACCGCGAAGAAACAACAGTTAATCGACAGGATGGATAGTTCCAGAATTTCTCCAACTAACGCGCGGGAACTAACTGTGTTCGTACAGAACACCTTTCAACAACTACAACAGACGATAAACGCCACTGAGGAGAGCATGGTATCACGTTTTAATACCACGAGTAAGAAAGTAGATGAGATTGAGAAATGCTTGCTTGAACTCATGGATCATGCTGGAGTGAGTGAACCTTATAATGATTCAGAACAATCAGATTTATATGAAGTTGATAATGAGTGAGGATGACGAGAATTTGGGAAGTTTCCGAAAGATTGGATAAGGTTGCTAAGGAGCCCCTTAGTGTTTTATAGAATCCAACATTGAATTGATAACCTGTTGTTCTGAGTATTTGGGAAGTTTTTTGGACTATGCTCCTCAGAGAATTCCAAACTATCATTGAAGAATTGTCATGGATTGCTTTTACTTTGTCGTTCATGGATTTTTGTTTCCTTACTGGGCCGGGCTTGTTTGTTTTGCTTTATTTATTCAATCCAAACATTTATGCAATCTGTAGTTTGTAATTCTCTATGCTTGTATTTTAAGTATGTTTTAGCTCATTCAATAAAACATTGAAAGAATTACCGCATTTGTTTGTAACGTTGTTGCCTTCAGAATGCGTGTGATCTTATTGGTTTCTTTGTGGCAAGGATTTGTGATTTACCTCAGGCTAATGTCAGATGGAATTTGTCGAATTCCAGGTTTTGTCACGCAGAGAAAAATGAGAACAACCGCTTTTCTCAAATCTTTTTTGTATAGAACTGTAATGATTATATTTCTCTGGTTAAAGAGTTCATAAGAGGATGAAGATGAGATGCAGGGTATTTGCCACCCTCGGAACTTGATGCATTGAATATTGATACTGACATGGCATGATGATAATACCTTGTGAATTGTTGCTCTTTCGTTGCAAAGTTTGTCATTTTTATATCTCAGAAACTTTCTTTGATATTTAAGTATTCATGTTACACCTTCGCTGAAGATTTAGCGATATTATTGACAAGAAAATGGCGTCTGTTAAAGTTGCTGTTCGAGTGCGACCATTAAACCAAAGGTGTGTACATGTTTTGGCGCTTGTTTTTGAACTACGTTTGTCATCAAAACATGCTTTCTTTCTCAATTCAGGGAAGATGACAGAGGAGCTTCGCTTATAATTCAAATGGAAGGGAAAAAAACAAAAATATCGAACTTTAAAGTGAGCAAATTGTCGTTGGATCTTGACTTCACGATTAACATTTAATATTTATACACCGTGGTTTTTACTTCGTTTCATATTCGTTTTCGTTTTTCTCAGGCAAGTTCAGTTGAAAAAGTAAAGGAGTTTACGTTTGATCATTCGTACTGGTCTGCTGACAGAAGAAGCAAAAATTATTCAAATCAGGAGAAGGTACTGATTCACAGCGGAGGATCACTTTTACTTTTATCTTCCTACATATATTTGCCTTTGCCTGTTTACTGCTCATATACGTATTAAATTTCTGTAGTTTACGATGTTTTATCCGACGTTTACTACGAGTAACGTTTTTATGTACTAATTTCATGTATGAACTAGCCAAAGAACTCTTTAAATTTTTCTTGTGTCAACGTGATTATGCTATGTCTCCTGTTGTTTTATTTCTTTGTTATGGTCTATGGAACATTAAATCAACGCCTGTTATTTCCGGAATTTATCACTCGACTGTGTACAAGTTCTAAAGCATTTATTTTCCTGTCCTTTTTTCTGTGAACTAGGTTTAACCCAAACTGTTTATTGCATTTTGAATGTAACAATTATCATCTGAGCTGTTCTAATTCGTTATTATACAACATACGTTGACGTTTTGTACTGTTTGTAAAAGTGACTATAAAATGTCTATATTCCAGGGCATTTTATATTCCACAAGGATATTTACTAAGTGATTATCCAACATCTTAAAAGCGTATCATAACATTTATCTGGCATGTTATTATCAAAGAATTATATTTGACAAATGTTTACATTCTCTTCCATGATTAGAACTTTATCCACTTGACCCAAACTATATCCTTGTTATCTTTGTATTACTTCTAAACTTTATCCTTAGAACTCCAGGTTCATTCTTGTATATGCTTAACATTAGTTTTGCAACATGAATCTACCAAAATATGTTTAAAAAAACCCATGGGTCTCTGCATGGTTTCACTAAAATTGCTTCTCTCACATGATATTGAGATCGAATAACATACAATCATATTGCAAACTGAAGGCGTTGAAGCTGGGTACTTGTTGTTTGAGCTGAATATGTCAACTACAGCTGCAAATTTTGGGTTGTAGGTATTCCATGATCTTGGCTCGATGATTGTGAAAGCTGCATTTGAAGGTTACAATGCATGTATCTTTGCTTATGGTCAGACTGGTTCAGGCAAGACTTACACCATGATGGGAGATTCGGTAAGAACCAAGATCAACATGAAGTAGTATTTCTTCATATATTATTTTGATAATTTCATTGTGTAAATGTTTGCCGAGATATAGTTTAATTTGATGTCTGAATGGAACATTTGTTTTTCATGTATTTTTTATGATCATTTTACAGCAGAAAGATCCTGGTCTTATTCCCAGAATATGTGAGGTAATAAAATTATTATAACTGAAATTTTTTTGTTTTGTAATTACATCTTTCAATGTTATTCTATTATTGGTACTTACTTGAGATTTTGTTATGTGCAGGCGATGTTTTCAAAAATGAATGCAAATAAAGATCAAGGGGTTTCATATAGAACAGAAGTAAGGTAGGTTTGGATTCATGGAAGGTGTTCTAGTCTGTGGTCAATAAAGGAAGATCTATTGTCTTGATATGCGTTGGTCTATTGTTAAGTTATCTAGAGATTTATAAAGAGCATGTGAGAGACTTGCTTCGTCCCCCTGCAACAGGCAAAATGCAACATAATCTGAAAGTAAGAGAACATCCAAGAGACGGCATTTACGTCCAAGGTTTGTCTCGTCCTTAAATACTACAGGAGTCTATTAATCATACAGCTAAGCTAGCTGAAATCTTGTTGACTGTATCTTTTAGATCTCACAAAACATCTTGTGTCTGACTTTGAAAGTATTCATAACCTTATGATTGAAGGTAGCAATGTCAGGTACATTTTCACTGTATAATGTAGATGAAATATTGCTCAATTTTTATGGAGTTCTTCTCTCTTATTGTAGAGTGACAGCAAGTACAAATATGAATGATACTAGTAGCAGATCTCATGCAATATTTACTATCAGTTTTACTCAGGTACGCAGCCGAACATTAATGCCCCCTACACGCGTAAAAATCATCATGTTGTTGCAATGTTGATGAGACAGGATGCAGCAATGTTGTGCTGCACCCTATTGTTCTCAGTTGTCAACAATGTTGTTCAGCATTGTTACACCCGATTAAAAATGAACAATATTGT
>JAODVQ020473901.1:0-10302 GCA_025400075.2 Phenganax stokvisi
GATTGGCCTTTACGGCCCGCTTGGCCTGCCTTTTGGCCTTTTTGGCCTGTCTATTGGCCTTTTTATCCTGTCCACTGGCCTTTTTGGTCTGTCTATTTTTTCTATATGGCTTTTTTGGCCTTGCTGGAATGCATATATGGTTAATTCGGTTGTATATAGTATAGCTATTTTGATCCTTTGCTTGCATAAATTAGCGTCTGTACGTACGCGTACGTACGCAACAGCTGAATTACATCATTCCGGTAGTGCATGGCATAGTTGTGACGTCATTATCCACACTTGGGGTCCATGCCTTGCGTGGGTCTATTCAATTATACCGTTCAAACCAAACCGGAAGTGATATCATACTTGTCAGCGACACGTCTTGCGGGCTCCTGTTCCCACGCGTGGAGTCCACGCATTGCGGGATTTTTTCGCAGGATGTACACGGTAATGTAGTATCCTTGGATCTCTAGTTTACGATTATTCAAAAAATGGTGTGCATAGGACCTAATTAAATTAATAGCTGTTCTGTACAAATTATACTGCACCAAATTCAGCTGATGGTTGGCTGTTTAGGTTAGATTGCCTTGCATGTCCGCAGAAGAAAAAATTAAATGCTCTTACTTGTGTGCGATTGTTAACATAATTTCCTATAATATTTCTTGCCTATTACAAATAAAGGGGGCGGACAATTTGATTTTACCGTAATTCGTCACTGAAAGGCTTTTTAGTAGATTCTGAGGAACTATCAACTTAAAAAGTAATTGCTTTGATGGTTCAGCCGGTAAAAAATCATTGTAAGCATCTTTACTTAAATGCTTTTGTGGCAAATACACGTCAGCTGTTAATCAGGATTACTTGATTAAGGCCCGGTTCAGATGGAGTACTTTTCATGTGCCGTATCAAATACTCAAACTAACTTCATGAAAAATACGCCGTCTGAATACGACTGGTTTATTTGGGTCGACCTAAACTAATAAATACGGCCGTCGTGGTCGTATTATTCGACTGTGGTACGACTTCGTGGGTGTACTTTTCATGTGCCGTATCTAATGCATACTTAATGTTAATGTTTTCATGGGAATTCGCTCGAAATTTCACTGTAACCTACTAAATGTTTAAATTTAACATCATTAAATACGGCGTCTGATCAATTCATGTTCTTGAGTCGAACCAAATAATTTTAGATACGGCACATGAAAAGTACGCCGTCTGATCCGGGCCTAGGTTCTCAAAAAATTCTGGGGGAATCGACATGCCACCATCTTTTAATTAACGGTATTGAAACGTATCCTCATGTTTTCTTGCTTTCAGTACATTTTCCCCCCAAATGACGAACTGCATAAAAAATACTGTCAGCACATACTTGTGCCTAAGATATCAATCTAAACCTTAAATTTTTTCTTCCATATATCTATCAAATCCAAAAGCTTTTAAAAGTAAAACAACAAACATACTAACGAACAGAGTGGAATCTCCACATAACGCACAGCTCGGGACGAGGTTTAGCGTCTGTTGCTTGGAGGGTGTCCACTGCCTAACGGTTTCCATATTATTTCACTTGTTTTGACACGGAGCGAATGTTTTAATGCTTCGTAAGCTTTAGACACTCCTGCTCTAACCATCTTGAAGCTTCAGCCAAAAAAAAGTGATTGCTCGTACGCAGGAACATTGTTTCTAATACATGTTTGAAAACTAACCATGCCTAGGACTACAAGCTAGGAAATAGACAAGCATAGCTGAAGCTTTTCAGCGCAAAATTTTTTGCACTGTATATATATTGACTCCCTCTGTCCGTTGCATCGAAGTAGATTTTGCAGCATAGCTTCAATTGGAACAAAAAATGCTGTCAGTTAGTTGTCAGTTGTTCATTACTTCGAGTGTCCGTTCATCATCCTGTTGCATAGTAGCAGAAAGAAATGAAGCCATAGTTTTCTGAATATTTTCAATCATCTTCTACGTGAACTGTTTCATAAGTTCACAAATTCGAAAAAAGTACAACCGTTGATCTTGAAAGGGAATAATGCGTGTGCACTGTGCAACGCAATATCTTGACTTCCCCCTGACATAATTTTAGCATTTGCCCTGACTTGAAGTCATCTTCACAATCACTATTCGAGATGTTGTCTATACATAAGTTGGCTGGAAGACTGGGGTGACTAGATATCTGGTACATAGTGCTCCAGAGTTGACGCTCGGCTGCAATTATTTACATTATCAATTTGTTGCTGTTTTTAGGCTGCCTTAGCTGTCTGGATCACCATTCTTCGGTTTATGAGTGATATACCAGAACCAAAACCAAACAGATACATCCAGGTATCAATTCAGCACTCAAACCTTGACAAACGGTAACCTTTATGGAGAATAATGGATATATACTATGCTTGTGAAGATCAAAACCATGTACTAATATCGTAACTCAACTTCGTCTTCTTTTTCTCATGTACTTCAAATTGCTTGGGTGGGGTTGGCGTGTTCAAACGACGTCTTTCTCAGTTTGTAAAACATGTAATAAGACATTAGCAAATTAGCATTTTTTCTACAGGTGAATATGAACTCTCAAAAAACTAAGTATTTGTATTAAATTCAACAACAATGCCACATCAAGACTAAACTTGAGCGAGTTATACCTTGCTTTAATTTTTGCCAAATTTAATTGAAGGAGTTTAAGTCGTCGTAAATATGTCATTGGCATGCAACTGGCTTCAAGAAACAGACAAATTTCTATTCTGCGACTGAATTAGCCACAAGAGCAGAAATATTTTGATCAGACAATATATCTATTAACATCGATGTCACTAATCTTTCGTCGCCCACGTTTCGCGACTTAAGTATTAAGTAGCAGTAGTATTTCATAGAAATACACCCCACAATATTTTTTTCAAGAATAAATACCTAGTGCTTTGCGTAGTTTCGATAGAGCAACTCATTAAATTATTTATAACGTCCTCCAGGAGTCTAGCGGTCCTGTCATGGCTAAGATATACGACACATTTGGCAGAAAGTTTGGCAGTCAGAGAGAAGCTGCACCACCATTCCTCGACTTTGAGGTAACTGGACTCGTCTTATTATGCACGAGCCATGTATCATCTCAAAACGTTGGCTTATCGTTTGTGACTTGTTAATCTTGTATTCATGTTATTCAACTAGGTTAGTGATTTTGTGCGATGAAGGTATTACACTGTAAAGACGAAACGTTGATTGATACATTGGGTTTTCTTTATCAAACCAGATTAGCGATGTGACGAACACGCTACACTGAACTGTCAGAGTGTTAGGTCATAAATTGTAGCTTGTTGGTCCGTTACATCCATTTGGTCAAACCAGATTGGTGATATAATATTTGGTGAAAACACCGGACTGGAATGTTGCAGCATTAAGTCCCGAATCGAAACTTCTCGTTGAGTTGCATTCATTTTGACAAACGGGATTTGTAAAGAAGACACTAATCTAGTATGTCGAAACGTTGTTCATAGACCAGGATCTGTCGTTGCATTTATCAAGCCTGATTAAAGGTGGCTTTCCAGTCCAAATCGTATCGTTGCATACAGTAGCGTTTCTCTCTGCTCTAGACTCATTTGCTATTCTCTGTTTATTCACGAGACAAAGAGATCCTCTACGTTGCGCTAGGGCACGATGTGGAAAACGACTTTAACTAAAGTGTATGACGCATAAATATTTTGTATTCAGGACGAAAATTATCCAAAACGTGGAACTCTTCGCAAAAAATTGGTTTCCCTCACGTTGAAAAAAAAATCTAAGATTACTAAAGTAAGTAGTAAAAGTGGAAATCATTTCACAATATGTCGGTAAGTGAATGTGTGTTTTTTGTGAGTGATTCATGTAGTTTAATTTTACACTTTAATTTCATAGAAATAAAAAAGAGAGGTTTTAAATAACCATACTTAGAACAATTTCTGGACGACTGCACTCATTTGGTGCGAGAAGAGCAAAAGTTTGCATATTTTCATTGCAATGCTTCGTATTTTTCAACTGCTAATGGTGAACTTTATGAGCGTTTTGAATGCAGCTGCAAATTTCCTGGTGCACACAGAGTAGGGTTGCACTTCTGTTAAGGCATCCATTGACAACTACAATGGCTCGGCATCAGAAAAAGCCAGGAAGAATTAATTGTTAATTGATATCTAGTAAAACAATGATTAAGTTCTTCCTCGAAAAATTATTTACTATCGTTACTATACAATTAAAGAAGTTACTGCAATCCGTTATTATGACGTTTTGCAATTTATATAATATTTTTTGTGGTTTTGTACAATTATATACCCAAGCATCTAGGTGTGACTTTGGAGAGAACTAGAAATAATCAGTGGGAACACGAACACTGGGAAGAGTGTTTCTGCGTTATTTCAAGTTGTCCCAAAGTTTTTTTGTAGGATGATTAACAGGTATATTCTTATTGCTTGTTATTTCACCTTCTTGTGCTTAACAACAACATAAGCATCAATTTGTACTTTCTCCGACCGTAAAAATATTGCAAACGCATGCGGAATGATAATCTCATTATAGTATAATTAAAGTAAATAAATCCCTGGGTAGGATTTTTTTGGTTTCTAATGAAGTTTTGGCTTGCCGAAAATTTTTTGATTGAATTTTCATGCCGAGAAATTTTTTTACTTCTAGTGTGTTTATGGAAGTTTTGTGTAAAACATTAATTGCGTATTTCTAAAGCGTTGTCGAAACAAATCGCATTTCAACCAATGAGCACAGGTGTTATTGAAAGTTGTTTTACTTTTTAACTATAGGATGTAACAACGATGTTGAGAGAAGGTAGTGAAAGAGGCTACCTTCCAGAGTCGTATGGTCCGTTATCAGCGCACGATAAACCGACATCCAATTTGGAGAAACTTCACTTTATTATTGGACATGGAATATTGAGGCCAGAGCTGCGGTAAGCCATGTGAGGAATTAAATTGAGGAGTATACAAAAAAGTAACTCAAATCTTAACAAGCCACGGTGTGCGAAATTTTAATCTAAGGAACAATTTGGGAATTCATTTTCTTTGTGTGACTTATTCCATTTGGTGAACCAGTGCAACTTTGATCAAAAAATTAATTAACGAAATACTTGGTCATTTCTTGCCATGTTATAAAAACAAAAGCTTCATGAGAAAGCTAAAGAGTTCTTCTCTCATTCTGTGTCTACAGGACAGTGTAAATTCATTACTTAACACACACCAAGTTCTCACAGTTTGATTACTTTATTCAGAACACATTTAATTGCAATTTGAGTCAACGTTGTTTTCCGATGAAACTGAAAGGTTGACCTTGAAAAAAAAAGAATAGCTATTCTTCAAACGTGAAATTAATTCCTTTTAGAATTTACCAGTTAGAGTAGCTATGGAAAATAGCGTGCATCTCTTTTGTGAATATTAGCAGACTTGAGATAATTTTCGCCGAACGTATGAATTTTCGAGAAATCTCGTCAAAATGTGAAGGAATTGATCGGATGAATTGATCACATTTCTAAAACGCTTTAGCTTCCAAAGCTTTAAATATATCTATAAGTGATATTTTCCTCGTCCTGGTTTAGATTCATAGAAGCATTGTCTTCCTAGCGATTCCAAAAAGTAGTAATACTATTCTGTTTTCCTTTTTGAATCGCCTTATGGGTCAAATATCTTTCTTCTTACTTTTGCAACAAGATTGCAGCGTTGCAAGAAGTCTTGCTTCTGCTTTTTTTCGAATTGTAATGACTTTCCAGCGAGCTGCATCCAAACAATAGTCTTTCAAAATCAAACGGGTCGCTCCTTTGCAATAAGTAATCAGTTTTTGATGACAAGACGAGTACAATTACGAGTGCGAGTTTTAACTGCATGCATGGAAGCTAGGAATTCGTTCTCGAAGTCTTTTCCGGTGTAATGTTCCTTTAACTGTGATGTGGATGAATGAAATTCACAGAATTAAGCTTTATATTTCATATTAGAATAAATTTAGTATGCCCTTGTTACAGTTTTCATGTCTCAATATTTAATAATTTGTTTAAGTTTTAGTTGTATCATAAAGTTTTATTCTTGTTTTCAATAAGTAAAATGAAGGTATACAAGGACAATATTTACTCTCTGTTTGTTACCAAATTCTATTTCGGGAATTCACAAAATGCAAACAATACCGTGTTTTATGTACTCATGGACCATGAAGAATTATGCTTGAAATGCGTGGAATATGTATTGACAAGAGGCAGTCGTACAGTTCCACGTAGATTCTTGGAGTAACAATTCAGTAAATCTATAGCAACATGATTGAGAGCCTCCCCTGACTAGCGGTTTTGTTGTCGACAATTATTTGTTGTCCATATAACTAAAAGTTGTCGACAATTATTTGTTGTCGATAACTGAAAGTTGTCGCCAACTATTTGTGTAACTTTCATTCGATAGAGAATGAATCCAAACGAAATCCAAATGAGGCTACTTGGCTATAGACAGTGCATGGATAAAATACGAACTTGATAGAATTATAGACGACAATGTTCTGACAATTTTTTCACTCAAATAAGATATGAACGGGTCTCGATCGATTACTACACTCAACGGTACAACAGCTCGTAGAATAGGTAGATAAGCAGGTAAGATGTTGAAGGTCGAAATGGTATCAGTTAAGATCGGTTTGAACTAAACACAACAGTTAAGTAGACACTAAAAAATTATAACTCTACTGCTAGTATTACGAAACATATTAGCATACTATAAACATGATATGAGCAATTAACAAGCAATTAACACAATAACACTTGCTTAATCATATAACATGCAATCTCGCAATACCTAACGAAATGATGTTAGCATCGCGCTTTCGAAACATACAATTTAGTGGAAGTTTTAGCGTTTTAAATCAAGCGCAAAGTACCAGCTACGGCTATGAATTATGCATGCACTGCAACGAAATGAAATGCTAATTACGAAAGGTTAAACTGCATCATCGCTGGCTTTTGGCCGAAACAATAATCTATTGAGACAATATCATTGCAATGAATTAACGTAGTATCTATGTACTCACTTTGGTTTGCACACGCACTAAATTCTCATATCTTGCATAGCTTTTCTTCACTTTAGCCAAATGCAAACAAGTAGAGTTATTCCAATGTCGATAAAATTTGATCCCTAACACGCCAATATCACTATACATTCCGACTAGGACTCCAATACAACAAATGCTTCAATCAAGCGTCCACAACTAAATATTCTGACTCTCGTAGCACACAAATAGCTAACGAAAATGGTTAAGTTGCCTGTATTTATGCATCAACACCGGTACATGAAAATAAATTACTTTGCACAACGGAAAATGTTGAGGTTAGATAAGCTGCTGCAATTAGCGCATTTGCTTGCTGAAACGTGCTTGTGCCAGAGAAAAATACGCAATTTGTGGGATGATTTTGCTAGCAGCGGAGAATAACAAACTTATTTGTGTCGCATTAGACTACCTGGAACGTCCTATTACGTTTTCTAAAGTTCTTGTTTCGAAACCAACAGTTTGAAGCAATTGTAGCATTCTCATGTACGTGAAAATTTAGCTTGTCGCTCACAATTAGTTGTCAACACGCAAGTAACGAGTTTGCCTAAGAAAAGCGGGAAACACGTTACTTTTTTGTCTTCAACTAAAAATGGGTAGTTTAGTTGTCGACGATTAACTTTGCACAAGTCATTATGTAGTTATTGACAACTTTTAGTAATCAACAACAAATAGTTGTTGACAGCAAAACTGCTCGTCTGTGGACTTTTTAACTTTCATAGTAGTTGTGGAAAGTGAACAAATCATGCCCTAGATTCAGTTTCCGTTCCAACAGATCCACTTAATGGAAACAGATTTCAATGCTGGGAAATAACAATTGTTGATAAAATAGACAACATTTTAGTTGTCACATATAGTTGCAGAACATACTTCTGCAATAATGTTCCTATTCTTTCCCAGAGCTTTACATCAGATAATTCAACTAAATGTTCATGCGTAAGTGCGTTTTAAATCTGCCTGACTCGTACAACTCCGTCGGCGATTTTTCTCCATTCACCGTATGCGATGAAGTGAGTTTATACAAGAGCTGAGTGTGTGAATCAATGCCGAAAACATATTTGTCAATCAGTGATTCAATCCCATGTGTCAACAGAAAAACATCAGTGAAGAAATTGCTAGTGTGATATAGATTTCACTGGTGGAAAAATGTTTTCCGAAAATCCTAGACCTAATCAGTTTTGGACTCCGATTTTTCTTTTTAGAGATGAAATCTACTGCCAGATCTGCAAGCAACTGACGGAAAATCCGAATAAAACAAGTCATGCGCGCGGCTGGATTTTGCTGTCTTTATGTGTGGGTTGCTTCTGTCCATCGGAAAAGGTAAACTTCTCCACACACTGTTCCTTCAAATCAAAAAAGCAATACTTACCAACAAACTATAGTTTGGATTTTTTTCCTTACATGCCGATGCATTCAATGTAAATGTTTAAGTTTTACTAAACTGATTTTGCAGATTCGTTTTTCACACGCAGAAGTCAAATTTTTCTCATTTTTGTCTGTGAAATAATTTCTATGGCAATATAAAATTTTGTGGTACGCGTACTTGCGTAAAAAAAATGCATAAGTGGAAAGCAGTCTTCATGAACTTCTCCTACAATTTTAAGACCAATGGCGATTCAACTTGTGTTTCATGGAATGTCCAGCTTCCTATGCACCGAGTTGAGTACATGCTTTAATTGTGCGTGCAGGCAATGTTTAACTGCCTTAAAAGACGATTTTGAAAATCTCATGTTGTGTCTGTTGCGTGGTTTGTACTTTGTTAGTAGCGAACATAGCATTAAACATTATTTCAAGTAATCGCCGTTTACTAAGAGCAGAAAATATTGAAATTTCGCAAACTTATCGCTCTGTAAATTCATAAAGCTGTACAGCGTCAAGGATGAGCTGATTAGCTGTTTGCCAGTGTTATCTTTAGAAGAACGCCTTTTGTTTTGTGTTTTCGAAATGGTATGATTGAAAAGACCTAAGACTAGTGAACATGTTTCCTTGTGTTTGACTAAATCGTTGTCAAATATAAATGTTTACGTTAGCGCAATTACACGTAAGATTGCTTTTGTTTCTAGCTGTACAAGTACCTGCGCAATTTCATCCGTGAAGGTCCTCCTGGGTATGCTCCATACTGCGAAGAACGTTTGTTGAGAACGAAACAAAATGGAAGCAGACATCAACCTCCCAGTTGGCTTGAATTAAGGGTGATATTTGTTTACATTATTCTTTTCTGTTATTTTCTTATGTTGAACACCGTTAACTTTATACTAAAAGGATTGTTGTGTACGCAAGAAGTATAATACGTGGGATGAAGTTCAAATATGAACATCGAAGTGATACGCAGAAAACTAATAGAGAGTTTAAGCTACCGGCGTTTTTGACAACACGTACATCGACCGGAATTAAAGTTGACATTTTCCACCAATCACCGTGCTTGATCCAGTCCTTTGACGTTCTCATGCTGCTCGTTTTATCAAAAACGCCGCTTGCTTATACTCGTTAATCACTTCATTTGATACTCCTAAAATGTTTCTTAAAGATGGAAATTCTGATAGAATAATTATTGTTCGTCAGCACAATTTGGTTTTCTAATGTAGAAAAAGTTTCTTCGGAAAAAAATAACGAATTATTTTCAAATTTCAGGCTACAAAGTCGAAGAAACCGCTCATTTTGCCAATCACGTTTATGGATGGCAACACAAAGACTCTTTATGCTGATTCAGCAACAACAGCTAAAGAATTGTGCGCTCAACTTGCACAGAAAGTTGGCATGACCTCCACGTTCGGATTTTCTATCTACATTGCTCTTTTTGATAAGGTATAGATTGCAGTGACTTTGTCTCTTACTGGTTTACAACATCAGGCGAATTACATTTCAATAAAAGGATAATTCACGGGAGTCTGCAATGAGTTGTACCATTGCGTTGTAAAATGAGTGAGGAGACGCCAATCACCCAAGGAGCAGATTAATCATTTTGCCAACGTTAGTCATAATCTTTGCAGGAAAACACTCAGGGGCGGATCTAGGGGTAGTCAACCCGGTCACGCAACTCACGTAAAATTCCGCAAATAATAAATATTCAATATCAAATCACAATCCAGTTATCAATCATATTGTGTACAGTGTATTGTCTGTAGTTCAGTTAATACATTACGTTCAGAAGCAACGCTTCTGTAAAGTAATCTAGTGAGTCAAAAACAGCGGTATTCCGTGTGAATCTTGACCACCTTAGCTCGAATTCTGCTCAATTGATTGGTTAATAAAAATGTTGACCACTTTCCGGGGAGTTCTGACCGGTCTAGA
>JAODVQ020474009.1:0-10302 GCA_025400075.2 Phenganax stokvisi
ACCACATCAACCCGCCTTGAAAGGTTTCCCCGTGTGTACGGGGATAGACCCCAATAAGGAGAGCGGGCATGAAGGGCGTCAAAGGTTTCCCCGTGTGTACGGGGATAGACCCCCCAGTTAAAGCCATCTTCATAATCTTCTATTGGTTTCCCCGTGTGTACGGGGATAGACCCAAGACCATGACATGATAGAAAATGATGTGGTGGGTTTCCCCGTGTGTACGGGGATAGACCTCCCGCGTCCGATACCACTCCTGATCGCTGCAAGGTTTCCCCGTGTGTACGGGGATAGACCCACGGGCAATCCTTTTGGGCTGTTATCGAAGAAGGTTTCCCCGTGTGTACGGGGATAGACCCTTCTTGATCTACTCCGTATTTCCCTTGTTCAGGGTTTCCCCGTGTGTACGGGGATAGACCCTCCTTTACGTCGTTGCCATTGCCAAATGTAATGGTTTCCCCGTGTGTACGGGGATAGACCCACTATCCAAATCCCTTCGGGACGGGCTTCCAGGGTTTCCCCGTGTGTACGGGGATAGACCTCTGTATGTTTCCGAGTTTAGCGGTCTTTTCTCGGTTTCCCCGTGTGTACGGGGATAGACCCTGACGCTTGTTGCCATACGTGTACAGGCTCATGGTTTCCCCGTGTGTACGGGGATAGACCCCCTGGCGGGTTGCCACTGACGATTACATAGCTGGTTTCCCCGTATGTACGGGGATAGACCCCACAGCGGCGGCAAAGACAGCCAGGCTATGACGGTTTCCCCGTACTCACGGGGATAGACCTTACGCATTGCAAAATGGATGGCGTGAAGGGTAGGTTTCCCCGTGTGTGCGGGGATAGACCTTGGATAAATTGAGCGGCAACCGTTTTGGCTATGGTTTCCCCGTACTAGCGGGGATAGACCTTGCGCCTCGTGGATCACGTCTTGCGGTGATATGGTTCCCGTATTCATGGGAATAGTCCCATACTAATACTCGAGGGAATAAGATCCAGGTTGGTTTCCCATGCATATATGGGAATAGACCCGGCTGAGACAGGTCGGGGATTGCATCGCGCAGGGTTTCTCCGTACTGGCGGGGATAGACCTTTGTTGATATCGGGTTGGGGCTGGAGGATAATGGTTTCCCCGAGTATGCGGGGATAGACCCCATTGGAATCCAGACTATGGGCGATTGACTGAGGTTTCCCCGTATGTACGGGGATAGACCCACGGCGGCAGGTATCGTTGCGGCTTTTACAACGGTTTCCCCGTATGTACGGGGATAGACTCTTATAGCTTGTGGCCCTCTAATTCATAGGCGGAACAAAAAAAAAATTTGTTCGATCAAAAATAACGTAGCACACATAGCACAAAAGAAAAAGGGGCGCAACCAATAGGTCACGCCCCGCAATCGCTCTCTGGCGGCTATTCGGTTTAGTCTTTTATCAATTTCGACGCCGCGAAACAACCTATTAACATACCCAATCCCGCCCCGATTAGGCCCAGCTCTACAAAACCTATTGCCCCGCCTATCAAACTCCAAAGTATAATTTTGCGGTCTGAATTCTTCATTTCCCCCCCTTATACCTTTTGGATGTTGAGTCGATTTTCGATCCGCCAGACCTCTGTTTGAGACCCGTCGATAATCCAACCCGACCCCGCCAGATATTGTACGCGACCCGCAACCTTGCCCCGCGTCTCTATCATCTCCATAGCAGAATGCGATCATTCAAATGGTGCCGTCGCTTCGGAGTTTCTCAATCTCTGGCATTGAATATCCGAGATATTCACTCAGAATCGACTCGTTGTGTTCCCCCAATGAAGGCCCGCGCCGGGGTTCAACCGATCCGCCACCGACCTCTATGGGACTCGCCACCATCCGGACGGCTCCGAACTCCGGATGCGGCAACTCCAGTATCATATTATCCTCGGCCACCTGCGGATCGGCAAAAGCCTGCGCAACTGTATTCACGGGCGCACAGGGCACCTTGCCCTTGAGCAGCGCCAGCCAATCGGCGGTTGTCTTCTTCCGGAAGAGATCCTTCAGAATCGGAACCAGAATATCCCGGTTCTTTAGGCGATCAGCAAAAGAGCAGAACCGGGAATCCTCCGCCAGTTCCGGCACTCCCAGAACGCGTACCAGATTTTGAAAAAACTTCTCCTTTGCACACATGATCACGAGCCATCCGTCCCTGGTCGGCACCACCTGCGACGGGATCTGTGACGGATGAGAAGAATCGGGCGTCCGATGCGCCTGATACCCTCTGGTCAGAAACCACGCCGCCACATATCCCAGATTCGCCAGTGCCGTATCGAACAGATTCACATCTACATCGCACCCCAGGCCCGTCTGTCCGGCGCGGAAAATCGCGCTGACCATACCCAGGGACGCCATGGTGCCCGCGCTGAGATCCACGAGAGAAAGTCCTGTTTTCGTCGGTGGTCCGTCTGGCTCGCCCGTAAGATTCATCCATCCGGCATATCCCTGCATCAGATAATCGTATCCCGGTTCGCCCGCTCGAGACCCATGCCGTCCGAACGCGGAAAGCGAGCAGCACACAATGGAAGCCTTGACCGCACGCAGCACCGGATAATCCAGACCCAGCCGAGCCGGAAGATCTCCACGCAGATTGTTGAACACCCCATCCGAAATCCCCACCAGCCGATGCAACACCTCCCGCCCTCCCGGATGCTGCAAATTCAGCGTCATACTCTTCTTGTTTCGGTTGAAACTCTGGAAATACACGCTATCCTGTTCAGCGGTATAGGGGGGCACATAACGCGCGACATCGCCACCTGTCTCGGGATTCTCGACCTTGATGATCTCCGCCCCAAGGTCCGCCAGCATCATCGTTGCCCACGGCCCCGCCCCGAACTGCTCCACCGAGACAATCCTTATTCCATCCAGGGGTGGATGTTGGTTTTGATCGTGCAAGTTAACCCTCTTCCTCAAAGCGATCCAGGATCCGTCGCGCCCGTTCCAAAATCGGCCTATCTACCATCTGACCATCCACAGTCGCCGGGCCTTCGTCCGCCCGCCGTGCAAAAGCCTCAACAATTCGCCGTGCCCACCTCTCCTCGATCTCCGTGGGACCAAAAATTTCATTCACCGCCCCAACCTGACTCGGATGGATCACGGCTTTTCCGACAAACCCCAGATCCCGGGCTTCCTGCACCTCCACGGCCAGTCCATCAGGATCGCTGATATCCGTAAATACCTTATCTATAGCCCGAATTTGTCCACTTGCCGCAGCCACCGCCAGCGCAGATCGAGCGTAGTTGACCAATCCCTGTCCCGGGTGCGAAAAAAGGCCCATATCCAGCGCGAAATCCTCCGCGCCAAACATAAGCCCCACCAGCCTGGGTGTAACGGATGCGATCACAGGCGCCTGAACCAGACCCCGGGCACTCTCAATGATTGCCAGAAGCCCGACGCCTCCAGATGGAATACCCGCCCTTGTCTCGTGCCGGTCCAGCCACTGGCACACCTGAAGCACATCCTCCGTTCCCTGCACTTTGGGCAACACGAGTCCCTGCAACCCCGCACGCGCGATCGCCTGCAGATCGGCGTCCAATTCGGATGAACCAACCTCATGAACCCTGACGAATCGCGTTGAGCCGCCACGCGCACCGTCCAGCGCGGCAGCGACACGACTGCGCGCAACATCCTTCTCAGCCTCCGGGACGCCGTCCTCCAGATCGAATATCAGCACATCCGCCGGCAGGCCCAGAGCCTTGTCGATCATACGCTGCCGGTGCCCCGGCACAAAAAGCCAGGACCGCATCGACTTCACCCGTCTTCCTCCTCGCGAATTTCGGGAAAGGCATTCTCCGACGGCGCGTGCGCCCGCTTATAGACCATCACGCTGCGAGTCAGATCTACGACGACGCGACCATCCTGATTCACGCCCCGCGTACGCACCTTCACGATACCCGCTTCCGGGTACGACTTCGACTCCCGCCTGGCGAGCACCTCCGTCTCGCAATAGAGCGTATCTCCCACAAATACCGGATTCGGAAGCCGGATCTCGCTCCAACCCAGGTTCGCCATCGCCCGCTCGCTCACATCCGGGACACTCATTCCCACGACCAGCGCGAGCGCAAACGTGCTGTTCACCAGGATCTTTCCCCACCGCGTCCGGCGGGCGTACTCCTCGTCAAAGTGAAGCGGATTGGTATTCAGGGTCAGGTGCGTGAACAACTGGTTATCAGCCGTCGTCACCGTCCGCCCGAACCGGCTTCGATAGACTTCGCCCACCTCGAAATCCTCATAACATCTCCCGGTCCAGCCCGGTATCACTTTTTTCTTTGTTTTCTCCATACCAGACCCCTTTGCGCCAATATAATTCTCTGCAATCCGATGTCCACCGCTTTATCGTCCCTCTCTACTCATCACGCGTTCGTCCCTCGCCGCATTTCAAAGATACGCACGACAATGTACATACCGAGTGACACGATAAAAAAGACGAGCAACATCCACGCGATAGATTGCAGAGACTCGATAATCGTGCGATAGATTTCGAGCACCCAGCGTTCGGTAGTCAGCTCAAAAGGAGGCATATCGCGGGATTCACCTGTGGACTCCTGCGGCAAAATATAGCGCTCCAGAGAACGGACGCGCACACCGCCAGAAATACCCACCACAAAAATCGCAAACTTCATATAGCGCACCCACGCGCTTGCTATCGCATCATCAATAAGCCGATGAAGAATACTGGTAATCGCGCTGCTAAATGCACGCACAGCGATAAAAGACACGAGAGCGGCAACTACGAGCGTGATGATGAGAAGAGTAAAAAACATAGGAGGACCTCCATTATTCATGCCGCAGTATTTCCACGGGATTGGTATGCGCAACCCTGAACGCCTGCGTACCAACTGTCAAAAGTGCGATCAGGAGTGCAAGCAAACCCGCAAACACAAACGGCCACAAACTGAGGGACGCGCGATACGCAAAATTTTGCAAATAGGTATTTGTCAAATAATAGGCAACGGGCCAGGCAATGAGATTGGCGACAAGCACCAGCTTCAAAAACGCTTTGGACAACAACAAAACAACACTTGAAACAGACGCACCGAGCACCTTGCGAATGCCGATCTCGCGCCTGCGGCGTTCAGCCGTAAAAGCCGCCAGACCGAACAAACCCAAACACGCCAGCAAACACACCAACCCGGCAAAAGCGGTCACAGCCTGCCCCAAAACTCTTTCCACCCGATAAATCGCATCGAGTTCATCATCCAAAAATGTAAACTCAAAAGGCTTATCTGCTGGCATAAATGTATCCCAGGTCTCTGCAAGAAAAGGTCGAACCTCTGGAAAATCGCGCACCCGCAGTGCCAAATAATCGTAAAACCACTGGCGATAGGCAAAAACCGCCGGACCAATCGGTTCTCGAAGAGAAGCATAGTGAAAATCTGCAATCACACCAATCACAGTCCCCCTGGCATCATCTTCTGAACGCGCCCGTCCAAAACGCCGCCCTACGGCATCCTGTACTGTCCACCCAAGCGCGCGCACAGCGGTCTCATTGAGAATATACGCATGCGTGCGGTCGCGCTCAACCCCGGGCGAAAACGTGCGACCAGCCAGAATGGGCACATCCAATGTAGCAAAAAAATCTTCATCGGCCTCCTGCACAGGCATCCGCCACTCCGTATGATCCTGACCTTCGGGTTTAACAATCCGCACAAAACCACCGCCATCACGCCCGGGCAAAAAGCGAAAAGCAGACGCCGAAACAATATCGGGGTGTTCCAAAAACGCCTGCTTTACAGTATTGTACCGCGCCACGAGCCAGGGATCATCATTCGTCTTGAGCCGACGATCCAGCTTAAAGATCGGCAGCAAAACGAGATGCTCTTTGTCAAAACCGAGATCCTTGTACTGAATATAGTCCAGTTGCCGATAAATAACATCCGCAACAATCACAAGCAAAATGGCAATAGCAAATTGCGCCACAACCAGAACCTGCCGAAGCCGCGCACCCTGCAAATGCGCCACGCCCTTAAGCACATCAGCCGGGCGAAACCCCGAAAAATAAAACGCCGGATATACCCCCGCCATCAAACCCACGAACACGGCAAGCCCTAAAAGACCCGGCAAGAGCACGAACAGCATCGATGCGTCAAGCGCATAATGCGCGTCCGTCCGCGCGCTGAGTTCCGACAACGCAACGCGCGCAATGGGCACGGCTACAACCACAGCCAGCAACGCCAGCAAAACCGTCTCGCACAAAAACTGCTGAACCAACTGACCGCGCCGCGCGCCAACCACCTTCCGCATCCCCACCTCGCGCGCCCGATACATCGAACGCGCCGTAGCGAGATTGACAAAATTGATCGCCGCAATTGCCAGCACCAGCACCGCAATCGCCGCAAAAAGATAGAGCGTCTGAACATTGCCACCCGAAGACAAATTGTAATCCCGAACCCCATACAGATGCAACCGCGCAAAAGGCTGCAAGCGAAACGAAAGAATCCGGCGCACATCTGCGCCCATATGCCGTTCAATAACACCCGACATTTTTGCTTCGAATTCCCCCGCATCTACTCCATCGCGCAAACGCACAAAAGTCTCAATACCCGCCTGTTGCACCAGCCCCCGCCACTGCGTCCAATCAAAAACAGCCTCCACTGTCCGCCCATTGGTAAAATGCAGCAAATCAAACTGAATGGACGAAAACCTCGGAGGCGTCTGCAAAACAGCGGCAACCGTATAATCGCCGCCGTAATACCGCTCGCGAATCGCAATAACTTTGCCTATGGGATCAACCTTGCCAAACAACTTCTCTGCCGCCGACTCCGTAATCGCAATCCGATACGGCTGCAACAGCGCACTGGCATCACCAATAGCAAAAGGAAAGTGAAACAACTCAAAAAACCGGTCATCAACCTGCCCCTGCACCAGCGTAAGCTCCCGATCCTCATACCGCACCACAACCGGATAAATGCGATTCTTGGACGCCAACTCAACCTCGGGCATCTCCGCCTCAAGTGTCCGCGCGAGCGCCCCCGAAGTCAGCCACCGCACCTGCGTCTGCTCATTGCTCACCCGCTCCCGCAAAACCCGATAAATGCGATGCACATCCGGATGAAAGCGGTCATAGCTCATCTCGCAATAAATAATCACAATCGCCATCACACAACACGACAGCCCCACAATAAGACTGAGCAAATTGATCAGCGTATCGCGCTTATGCGACCACAAATTGCGGCATGCGATGGTGAAATAGTTGGAGAACATGAGAAATTAAATAAACACATAATCCTCGGGGTCAGGTACCCGCGTCTGTTTCCAGAACTCGTGCATAGAAAACGGCCAATTTTGCGTCACCCGCCCCGCCTCGTTCTTATACCAACTCCGAACATTTGGCGCGCCCCATGCCATCTCCAGATTACCCGCATCAACGCGCTCATTATACCGATCGTGAACATCCCGTTTGCAATCCATTGCAGCGCATCCCGTCTCAATCAGCAACTTGATACACCCCAGGATATACATCATCTCGCACTCAGAAAAAAAGATAATACTCCCATTCACAACAATATTCGTATTTGGCCCATACATACAAAAAAAATTGGGAAATCCCGGAATAGAAACGCCTTTGTACGCGCGAGGATCGCCATCCCAGTGCGCCTGTAAATCCCTGCGCCCAACCCCCTCAAACGTCATCGGCCACAACATCCGACTCGGCTGAAACCCCGTACCGTAAATCAGCACATCAAAATCATAGTCCTCACCCGACCGCGTCGTCAAACCGGATTCCGTAATACGCGCAATCGGATCCGTAATCAGATGCACATTCTCCCGCTTCAAAGTACGCAACCACAGGCCATTATCCCACAACATGCGCTTGCCAGCCGGCGGAAAATCCGGAATACACTTCTGCATCAACTCGGGATCATCGCCCAGCACCGACTCGATATATTCTATAATCCGCTGGCGCACCTTGTCATTCGCCTTGCTCACCGCGCGTTCCTGATGCGGCCATGCCGGATCCTTTTTCGCCGCACCGAGCATCCCCTCTGCCGAACGCCAGAACATAAACAACCGAAACCACTTGGCGTAAAACGGCACATGATTCAAAAGATAGTGCTGCCCCTCTGGCACATCCGCGTGGTAATGCGGATTCGGCTGAATCCAGGGCGGTGTACGCTGAAACACAAAAACATCGCGCGCCTCTTTTGCAATCTCTGGCACAAACTGAAAAGCACTCGCCCCAGTACCAATCACCCCAACGCGCTTATCCCTCAAATCGCATTCCCGGGGCCATCGCGCAGAATGAAAAGCAACCCCCCGATAGCACTCGCGTCCCGCAATATCCGGCAACTTTGGGCGATTGAGCTGCCCCACAGCACTGATAATGGCATTCGCCTCAAGCGTCTGCCGCACCCCCTCTTTATCCCGCACCTCAACCTTCCAGACCTTACTCTCTTCATCAAAACGACCGCACACAACCTCAGTCTGAAACCGGACATGCTCGCGCAGATGAAAATCCTCTGCAAACTGCCTGAAATAATCGAGAAGCACCTGCTGCGTGGAAAAATACTGCGGCCAATTCTTAGGCACGAAAGAATAGGAATACGAGTGATTCGGACTATCAACGCGGCATCCGGGATACGTATTCTCGAGCCATGTCCCACCCACATCGGCATTCTTCTCCACCACCGTAAACGAAATCCCCGCCTCTTGAAGCCGATGCGCCGCCAGCAACCCGGACATCCCCGCCCCAATAATCAAAACGCGAAAATCTCTCTTTTTATCCTCGGGCAAATCATCCATACCCGGAGGCACAAACGGATCCTCGCCATTTAAAGACAACTCCCCCTCCAAAAACGCCCCGTAATCTTCGGGAATCTCCTCCCCAATCATAAAATTCATCATCTCCCAAACCCGCGCCCGCCCCGGTGCAGGAGGCAGCGTACAACCGCGATCTCGATAGGCCTTCAACGCCTCAAAAGCGATCTCCCGGACAACCGCCTGCTGCTCCTCTTTCACACCCGCCTGCGGATCCGCCAGATTCCGCGCCCTCGGGCGAACCTCCCCCCGCACAATGCCCATATCCCCGGTTAAATGCACCAGCGAAACCATCAACGCGGGAATATTCGCATCCTCCAGCGCCGCTCGGATCGCCTCGTCATCTTCAACAATTGGTTCCCATGTATCAAACGCCTGACCAGCCATCTCCTGCTCCACTCACGAAACGGGTTGCGGCACCACTTGATCCGGCATCTCCTCCCGCTCCCGCTGAAGCTGCCCCTCGGGATCGACCCATTGACTCACAATCAGCGAAATCAGAGCCAGAACAGCACCGCTAAAGAAAATCACCTGATATCCAAAATAGTGCCATGCAAAACCGCCCAACAGCGGTGCCGCGACCGAAGCCACATGATTCATCGTCACACCCATCGCAAGCGACGGCTTGAGATCCGACTCGGGCGCGATCTTGTGCAAATACGTCGTCAGTGCGATCCCGCCAAAAAAGATAATATTATCGACACAATACAAAACGTACAGCGTGGGCCGATGCGTCACCACCGCATATCCCACAAACACAAAAGTCAACCCGATATAACTGAGCGACAGCATCTTCCGCTCGCCGTAATGATCCACCAATTTCCCCATCGTCGGCGCAGTCAGCGTAATCAACGTCTGATTCATCAGCACCAGAATCATCGTCGTATGCACGGGCATCCCGTGTATCTTCACCAGCGCAAAAATCGCAAACGTAATAAACATCTGCTTCCGCATACCCTGCAAAAAATTCAGCGCGTAATACAGACCATACCGCCGCTTAAACACAAAACTCCGCTCGTGGGGTGGCCGCCTGCGAGACGCAAACAAAATGGCAAAACCACCGCCCACGGTAGCGGCACCCGCCATAACAAACAAACCGTTATACCCGACAAAATCGTACGCCAATTTACAAATCAGAATAGACAACAACCACGCCACACTATTCACACTGCGCAACTGCCCCAACCACTTCCCCTTCTTACCCTCTGGCGAAAAAAGCAGCGCCATCGACTGCTCCATCGGGATCCAGCAGTGAAAACCCACACCCCACACAAACGAATACAGCGCCAGCAAAAAAACCGAATCAACCTGGGCATAAGCCATAATGCCCGCGCCCATAACCATCAGCGAAATCGCAGCCACAACCGGAGGCGCGAACCGCACCATCAGCGCGACAAAAAACGCATTCATAAACCCCGACACCTCGCGCAGGGCTTCCACATATCCCAATTCGTGCGCGTCGATATTCAGACGATCAACAACAAAATTGTTGTAAAGCGTCAACTGCACACCAAAAAAAATCCCC
>JAODVQ020474116.1:0-10301 GCA_025400075.2 Phenganax stokvisi
CATCTTCCATTGAGCCCTGCATAAATCGATCAGCCTCATCCACCACCAGATAGACTACCTGGTCCAGAGATAGGTTGTCATCTTGGTTGAGGTGGAGAAGTCTGCCTGGAGTAGCTACCACAACATCAACTCCTATACATTGAATCACCAATAAGAGGTGTATCACACTGGAGTTCATGAGTACTCCATATAACAAAATAAATGTACATGAACTATGCACTATGTACTAGTTAAAGCACCCGTCCATCAGAGAGATATTTAGGTGCGAGGAAGTTTGAGAAGGCAAGCGCGTAGCGATTAATAATGGTATCATCAGTTAGTTTAGCTAACAGTTACAAGCGCATCTCAGAAAGGGGCTTGCCATACACTCTGGGCACTTGGCATCTCCATGTACCGCACTGCAAGCTCATCTACACTACCTAACCACAAAGCGTAGTAGCCATATATATTACTAGCAGCGCCTTTGATCTGTTGCACATCTGTGATACAACTTCCACTACATTTGGCCTGGACAGGATATGACAGTTGTAGTAACAGTATTTCCCTTGATCTTGCATGCCCGTGTACTAAAAGTAGAGTAAAGCACCCAGTGGGACAGTAATGGACTATCAATAGATCATATATTCATTTGTCTCAGTAGCATTATTCACTACTTCAAAGCGGTTAGTAGTAGTTAATCTACAGCAAATAATGGCCGAGTCTCCAAGCTGTAACCTACTAGTTCCCAGCCAGCTCTCCCTGTCTAATGAAAATAGTCTTCCTCCTTCTATCCCTCTCATCATTTCCAGTCAGGACAATTGGAACCCTATCTCCTGCCAACTGGAGACACCTGCTAAACCTGATCCCAATAACAACACCCTCAAACTAGTCCCTGAAGCTCTGGAGCTACTTCAAACCATCGACAAGCCTCTGGCAGTCCTCTCAATCTGTGGTCCTTACCGTTCAGGCAAGTCTTACTTTATCTCTCGTGTACTAGGCAGTCCTGGAGCCTTCAAACTTGGCCACAGCATGCAGGCCTGTACTCGAGGTATCTGGATGTCCACCACTGTCCTAGAGTGCCAGGATTTCACTATTCTAGCATTAGACACTGAGGGTATTGATGCTGTAGGAGTCTCTGAGACATTTGCGATGAGCCTGCTCACCCTCACAACTATCCTCAGTTCCTTTCTCATCTATAACTCCAAGAAGGTTCCTCAGAAGATGGACCTGGACAAGATGAGGTGTTTCTCCCAACTTTCCACCTCTCTCCTTGCTCAGTGTGGAACATCTATGTCCCTTGAGACCAGAAAAGCATTCTTCCCCAAGTTTCTGTGGTTGCTACGTGACGTAGCCCTCAAAATGACAAACAGGGAGGGTAAAGTGATCAAACCAACCGAGTTTCTTCACACCAAAATCCTAGCTACTGAGTCTGGAGAGTTGACACCTCTGGGGAAATCTTTAGTGGATCTCTTCCCCTCTCTGGAGTGTGCCACTCTCCCCATTCCTTCCATCAAGAGAGATATTATCTGTAACATAGTAGACCAACAAGACAAGCTGAAACCAGCCTTCAATACAGCAGTGGATAGTTTAGTCCAGCAGATCCTGAACAAAGTTAGTCCAAAGAAGGCAGTGGATGGGTCTACTACAGTGAATGGAAAGGATCTGGCAGTTATAGCTGAGAGCTACATGGAGGTAGTCAACAGACCAGGGGCTATACCAGATCTGAACCAGGGCTGGCAGGCGGTGGTGAGATTGGAATTGAAGGAGATCTCATACAGACTAGTCAGAGAGTATGAGAGGGAGATGGAGGAGGCTCTGGAAGGAAACCTACCAATGGAAGAGTCTAACCTCCTGAGAATCCATCTACTGACAATTAAACAGAAGAAGAAAGATCTCAGGGAAGAAATATGCCATATTGACCCTCTTCATTCTAGTGATGAGGAAGTTGAGCCACTGTTGGAAGAGTTGGAGAAGGATATTGCGCAATGGAGCAATGAGGGAGGAGAAGGAGAAGGAAGGAAGAGGATGGTGGTCAGTGGTGTCCTCTACCAATTCACAACAAAAAATTTCTCTAAGTCAAAGGAAGTATGTGAAAATTTGCTGGCAGAATTGCTAAAGAAGAGTGGCATTGAAAAAACTGTGCAGAATGCAGTATGTGACTCTAAACCAATTGACATCAGTCAGGAAGTCAGTCAAATAACAGATGAATACAACAGAAGAGCAGTTGGCCCGGCTGCTGAAGAAATACTAGAGAGAGGACTCTGTGATCTTAATAAACTTTCTGACATCCTTAAGCATATTCCAGGACAACCACAAAACATATGGAGTAAAGTAGGAAGGAACAGTGTAAAACTATACTGGGATCCCCCAGAAAAGAACCCACAGCAGGTGAAGGAATATGTAGTGTTTTATAGGAGAAATGATAATATTAGAAAGTGGGAGGAATGTGCTCGAACGAGTAAAAACAAAGTTGTAGTGAAAGGTCTCAAGTCACACACATTCTATGAGTTCCATGTAGTGGCTCTAAGCAAAACAATAAGCAGTGATCCCAAACTCGAATTTGCTCTAACAAAAGTGTCAATACAACGACATTATGCAGAATCAAGGATTGCTGGAGGTATTGCTTCACTACTTTGGCCAATTTTTGTGGTAGGAAAGACTGGAAAAGATGATTATCTTTCTCTAAAGGCAGAGGCCAAGCTATACGTAACATTATTTGCAACTTTTCCAATATCTATTGCTCTGATGCCAGTGACTGTTCCAATAATGACATATATGTTAATGGAAGATGACATATGCTTCGACTCAGAAGATGATGATGATTAGTGAGAAACCTGCCCCTCATCTTCACTAACTTTCTGTCAACACAAACTCCAATGCACTCACAGGCTCCTTTACTAGAAATACTTTCTTAGAGATCAAACCCAACTAGGAGGTATATACACATTCAATATGCTCACCCCACACTCATTACTCCACCCTTCTTGTATAACCATCTAATCTCTTTGGTCATTTCTTTCACCCATCAGTCCTTACTAAGGGTCATTAATGCTATGCCCACACGTCATGTTTATCCTCCCTACTCACTACTTCCATGATTTCACATCAATATATACCATATTTACTGTATTCTGTTTAGTGTGTCATGACTGATAATCCATGTGGTGTCATGTATAGTGTCAATGATACCCTGGCATATCCCTACATTAAAGTGCAAGGTACAGTGTTCAGACCTCCAGTGACAAACATTCTTACGTAGTAGGAAGTGTCCTCTATCAAATAACTACAAAGAACCAACTTCAATCAAAATTTGTTGACTCAGAAGATGATTGACAAGACAATTAGGGATAGCTACAAATCACAGAAAATACAAGCAAAAAGAATCCTGCTGCTGAGATCACCACTAATGTACATGCCTACACATTTCTTTCAACATAACAATGCCCCATATTAAAACGTATAAGTTTTAAAGAGCTTAGGATTAAAAGGAAAATGTAAGTCATGGATGTACATTATAGGTGATACTAAGCAACAGCATTCTTGTATATGTTCTTTTTGATGATATAGATCCCTGATCATTTCAAAGAAATTATTTTCACTTCTTTCAATAAGTTTGGCTTGTAATTGCTATTATACAGAGTATGTTATGCACCCTAGGCTTATGTGCATACACACACATTCTCAAATGCATGTGTGTAGTAGAGGTAGGTGAGCTGGGAGGCGAGGCAAGTCATTAAATCCTATAATAAGGACATTACTATAACAAGCACATAAAATAGTGTGATAAGGAAGTTTACTCTTTAGACAGTGTGCAGCAGAGTGGTTGAGAATGAGGAGGCAGTAGGTCTGCCAGAGGTGTCGTGATACTGAGTGTCTCTGACACTGATTTACACCTTGATGTATATATGCATGCTAAGGATAGAAAGATGTGTTCACAAGGTGTTCTGTCATTCTTGGTCAGGACCTTTACTTGGCTTGACCCTCGGTATTACAAAGAGAGTAAAGGAGTATGTACAGTAGCCATATAGAGCTGACCGTAGTAACAGTAACAGACTGTCTCATATTATACATTATAGCTAAAATGTTACTTCACAAGTGTTTATCATTGTAGTACATCCTGTGGTCATGAAGGTGTACTATGGTGGTAAGGCAGCAATTCATCCCCATATCAAAGGACTACATCTCACTTCATTCATAGAAAGGATTTTCTCTCTGTATAAAACAGCGCCGTAAATATCTCCAGGTAGTTAATTATATTTATTACTACTTTGTTGTAGCTCTAGCACAAACCAAATAATCAAATACAAGTTATTGAATATGATATTCACATATGATATTCATTCCTCAAAGCACATCTTTTAAGTATTCACTATGTGATAGATGTATAATCCCAGTGCCACACCCAAAGAAGCAGTACACATCAAGATGGCCAGATCTAATCCACTCGTTCCCCATCAGCTATCACTTTCAAATGGAAATAATCTTCCTCCCTCTCTCCCTCTAATCATCTCCAGTCAGAACAACTGGAACCCTCTCTCCTGCCAACTGGAGACTCCTACTAAACCTGATCCCAATAACAACACCCTCAAAATAGCGCCTGAAGCTCTGGAGCTACTTCAAACCATCGACAAGCCTCTGGCAGTCCTCTCAATCTGTGGTCCCTATCGCTCAGGCAAGTCTTGCTTCATCTCTCGTGTACTAGGCAGTCCTGGAGCCTTAAAACTCGGGCACAGCATGCAGGCCTGTACTCGAGGTATCTGGATGTTCACCACTGTCCTAGAGTGCCAGGATTTCACTATTCTGGTATTAGACACTGAGGGTATTGATGCTGTAGGAGTCTCTGAGACATTTGCGATGAGCCTGCTCACCCTCACAACTCTCTTTAGTTCATTCCTCATCTACAACTCAAAGAAAGTTCCTCAGAAGATGGACCTGGACAAGATGAGATATTCCTCCCAACTTCCCATCTCTCTTCTTGTTCAGTGTGGAATGACCATGTCTACTGAGACCAGAAAAGCATTCTTACCTCAATTACTGTGGCTGTTGCGAGATGTAACTATCAAAATGACAGACGGGGCAGGTAAGGAGATAGAACCAACCGAGTTTCTTCACACCAAACTCTTAGCTTCTGAGTCTGGAGAGTTGACACCTCTGGGGAAATCTTTAGTGGATCTCTTCCCCTCTCTGGAGTGTGCCACTCTCCCCATTCCTTCCATCAAGAGAGATATTATCTGTAACATAGTAGACCAACAAGACAAGCTGAAACCAGCCTTCAATACAGCAGTGGATAGTTTAGTCCAGCAGATCCTGAACAAAGTTAGTCCAAAGAAGGCAGTGGATGGGTCTACTACAGTGAATGGAAAGGCTCTGGCAGTTCTAGCTGAGAGCTATGTGGAGGCAGTCAACAGACCAGGGGCTATACCAGACCTGGACCAGGGCTGGCAGGCAGTGGTGAGATTGGAATTGAAGGAGGTCTTATACAGACTAGTCAGAGAGTATGAGAGGGAGATGGAGGAGGCTCTGGAAGGAGACCTACCAATGGAAGAGTCTAATCTCCTGAGAATCCATCTACAGTCTATGAAACAGAAGAAGAAAGATCTCAGGGAAGAAATATGTCACATAGACCCTCTTAATTCTAGTGAAGAGGAAATGAAGCCATTTCTAGAAGAGTTAGAGAGAGATATTGTGCAATGGAGCAAGGAAGAGATTGGAGGAGGAAGAAGAAGGGAAGTAGTAGGAGGCGTTCTCTACCAATTCACTACAACTAACTTCTTCAAATCGAAAGAGCAGTGTGAAAACTTACTGATGGAGTTAATAGAGATAAACAATGTAGAAGAAGATGTTCAGAATGCAGTATGCAATTTCATACCTATTGATATTAGACAACAAGTTAGTCAAATAGCCAATGAGTATTTGAAAAGAGCAGTTGGACCAGCTGCTGGCGAAGTTTTAGACAGAGGTTTATGTGATCTGAACAAACTCGATGATATCCTAAAGAATATCCCTGGACTACTGCAGTATATATGGCATAGGGCTCGGAGGAATGAAATAAAACTATACTGGACTCCGCCCAAGAGGAATCCAGAGGCAGTGGATGAGTATGTTGTGTTAAAGAGGAATGAAAATGGAGAATGGAAAGAATGTGCTAGAACAAAAGAAACCAAGGTGATAGTGAAGGGTCTGAAAACAAATACAAGATATTCATTTCAGATAGCTGCAGTGAATGATACCCTGCTTGGTTGTTTTGAAGACACACATGTTAAAACAAACATATCTTTCTGCAAAGAATATAAAGTTGCAAGAATATTGAGTGTGATATATTCTCCTTTCATTTTAGGAGCACTTGCATCAGTTTTGCTTGAAGATCATAAGTGTTGCTGTAAGGATGCAGCAGTGGTTGCATTTACAATTGCAACACTACCAATTGGCATTGCTTTAATGCCTGTGACTATTCCAATAATGACCTGTCAACTTCTGTCTTATACTACTAATGATGAAGATGAAGATTAGTGTATAGAGTTTAAAATGTAGTATTTTACATGCACCATTTTTACACATAACATTTGTGCATGAGGATCCATTAGATGTATTCTAAGAGAATAACATTGCTTACTCACACGACTTAGCGTTGTAAAAACATCTACAGAGCATGCGCACAACGTTGCAATAATAAATGTGTGTTTATGAGTCAAGTGGACCTATTCATTCAAATGAAAAATTAATGTTTTGTATAATATTATGTTGTCGACCGTAAACCAACCGTATCGTGTATGCTCTACATACATTGTGAGTGTTTATATCAACACAGTTTGCACATGCATGAAAATGAAAGAAAGTGCATTATAGTTGTTAAATAACATTGAAAGCATTAAACTACTAACCTTCTGCACGTACGTTTGGGTAGCTTATTTTGCTCCTATATTATGAGCCATTTAGCTATATTATTATAATGCAGACTTTACACTGACAGTAGTTGTTCATTTTACAATTCAAATTGAAAAAGTATGCGTGAGTGCATGTTACAAGCCTATGTGGAATTGGGCATAAATCATGTATAGCTACTACAACTAGACGCAAGGCAAGGATGCTTAACTACCAAAGTGCACTCATTAAATAATTCATGGACATACCACGATACAAAGTAAATAATAGCAATAAATGGAGACTAGACGTCATAAAATTGGCTTTTACTAAGGGTTTGACTCAGCTGCACATACAGCTTGATGTATATATACACAGACACACACTCGAATAAAAGTTTCATCGTTATGCAATTTTGTGGTGATTGTTGCTTTCAGAAAAAGAATTTAGTAACAAAAGCCAACTTTACTAACACTAGTTTCTAGCTTATGTATGTAAAAATACACAACCTTTTTCAATCTCAGTGAGAATCTGTCTCTTGGGGATACCTCCACACACTAGTAGAGAAGAGTAATTGGTTCTAATCCTCGACTGTCCCCTATTACCATCCTCTGTCTGAGAGTGTTTCAATCCACTCAACAATTGCATACAGTATGAGTGTATCTGACAATAGAGGATGACTGTAATATTGGAAAGTGATGGAGGAGACAAAGTATTACAGCTAACCTGTTGGGCTAGTTCTCTAGTCGGTGCCATTATCAGCACACGTGGCCCCTTGCCTACATTAAAATAATTCTTATTCAATAGATTGGTATGTTTCAAGTATCTCCAACAAGCATGAACTATACAAATAGTTGCTGATATAATGTGTTATGTTGCATTATGGTCCTAGTACCTTTACTATCATACAAAACTTTTTCAAAATATTTGCAATTTTCCTTTTTCGTGTATATTATACAAGAGGGAAAACTGTCTGAAGCTTAGTTATTATATTATAGTAACTACAACTCTGACCTGGTAGTACAGGAGGATGGTGAGGCAGTAGATGACACAGTGGCAGACAGTAGGAGAGAGTCTTTCCTGAACCCTATGAAACACTAGCATTATTCAGTATACAATTTGATAGCAATAGAGAGTACTCAATATATTATTATACAACGAATAAAAACAAGATATCAAAAGTATGACATTAAAATAATTGATAGGCACATTTGCACACAAAGAGATGGGCTTGTATCAGTAGCACGAAAATTCTTGATAGACATGTAAACACTTGGAAGAAAACACAGCACAGCTGCCGTGCCTCAAATTTTTGTTTTCATTTCACACTTTCATATGTGTCATTTTCGCTTCTCATGTTAATAAACACAATGAGGACTGAGAGAACTTTTAGTATAGAGCATGCTTCTGAAATTGTATCTAGCACTGTTGCTCCTTGGAGCAGGGAATGGTTTGCTGTTGAAGGATGTTATATTTAAGAGTTGCTCTCAAAGTCGACTACACACTCACAGAATTGGGGAAAGAGAGATTGATAACTGTCCACCATGGTTTGTCCAGGATGCTGATGGAGAGTGCAGACATGGTCCCAAACTAGATGGTCTCGTTCAGCAAGACATCAACACCCTTCAAACTAGTCTAATGATTTGTAATTGTATGTCATTGACCAATAATGGAAGTCTAGTTATTGGAGGATGTTTATTCACATGTATGGTCATAATGGGCTACTACCCACTGCCTTGTGATGTGACTGATTTAGAGAACTTTACGTGTGCCGGGCTGAACAGACAAGGAGAATTTTGTAGCAAATGTGATAAGGGCTATGCCTATCCTGCATATTCTGCTAATATAGCCTGTGTCAAATGCAAGGACTATAAATACAACTGGTTAAAGTACTTGGCAGTAACTGTTCTTCCTTTAACACTGTTTTATGTAATAGTCACATTATTCTCCATTAGTTTTACATCTCCTCTGTTATCAGGCTTTGTATCAGTCTGTCAAATAATTGGACATCCAATTCAAGTAAAACTTTTTCAAAGCTTTGTACATTCAGGGTATGTTATCACACCAAACTTTTTGAAAATAGCACTCACTATTGCATCTCTGTGGAACCTGGACTTCTTTCGCTTGTATTACTCATTCTGTCTACATCCTGATGTCTCAGAGATGCTGATAATGTCTTTGGACTATGTCACTACTGTCTATCCTGTTCTACTGATTGCCATTACTTACTGTTTAGTAAAACTACATGATCACAACATCAAGTTAGTGGTGTGGATCTGGAAACTTATTTCTGTATTTCGTGACCCTATAAAGAGGAGGTGGAACATCAGGACATCTCTGGTTGATGTGTTTGCTTCTTTCATTTACCTCTCCTCCACACGTCTTCTGGTGACATCAATGGGCTTTTTATTGCCACTGATAACCTACACACTTGAACAGGAACTTGATGGAAGTACAAACGTATCCACTGGATGTTCTCTGTACTTCTTTCCTACAATCACATATTTTAGTATACAGCACCTCCCTTTTGTCTTAATATCTATCATACTACTACTAGTGTTCTTCATTCTTCCAATGCTCCTACTGTTCTTGTATCCATTCAACTGGTTTCAAATGTTTCTGAATCAAACTCATCTCTGTAGAATAACTCTGCACACATTTGTGGATGTTATTCAAGGATTTTATAAGAATGGGACTGATGGCTCTAAAGACTGTCGCCATTTGTCCGGATTTCTACTCCTCATCCCACTGCTTGTGAACCTGATCTTCCTCCTGAGTCAGTCTAGCATATACTATACCTTTGCAACTATCTGTGTGTTGATATATCTCACACTCCTCCTCATCTTTCTCCCTTACAAAAGAAAACTCCACAACTATGTCTCAATTTGTATGACAAGTGTATTGCTAGCATTATTTTTGGGCCTTGCACTCAACTGTTCATCATTTGCACAAAATATGACTCAAAGGATAGAATTTCATAAACCACTTATGATTGAAAGTAGTTATTGGACCTCTATTATTTTAATGTCATTATCCATTGCAGTATTGCTACTTTATGTAATAATTGGTTCAGTTGTAAGAATTATATATACGTAATTTTGACTTTATTATAATATGTTAGGAACTTACGGAAATGTGTGTCTATGCATACATATTTAGTGTTCACTACATTGTACATTTTCAAAAGTTAAGAAACACCACCTCCCAACAGAATACTATAATAGCATTAACAAACGGCATTTCATGAATTACCAACTTAACATTCCGTGTAGAATGTTAAAGTGACTGCAGTAACAATGTAAAGCACTAAAATCCTTGGCATGAGTATGAAGGTACATCTGCTAGCTGGACTACATTTTTATACTGCCATAGGGCTTAGGTTCCCAAACAAATACCAGGAAAGCTTAGTTTATAAGGACCCAAACAAGCATACCATAGTGTTTTCAATGCATTGCATATAG